>JAHWFP010173196.1:590-37580 GCA_023313725.1 Lithobius niger
CCCCCCCCCCCCCCCATCGAGAAGGTCTTAAATCGTTCACATTGTTCCCATTTTCAAAGACATAATTACTTCTCGCCAATCACAGATTGAATTTGGCTACAGAATATGCTCAAGGAAGATACATGTTCGCACAGAAGAAAAAAAGTCGTAATTATAAACAGAAACAATTTTTTTTTTTGTAGTTTGGCTTAGCAATTAATCAGTAGCGCTGCGCAGCTACTATCTCAGCGGGCCTTGGGTAGAAACATCTAATTCAAGTGTCGGATACAAGGGCGAGCTTCAGTTAAGGAAGGAAACAGCTCCGCACTTAACTGTGTTTCCGGATTAAGAGTTGCTCGCGCGATCAAAGTTTCGATTTCGGTTTCGGTTTTCGAGACGAATTAAATTTATTTCAGGGATCTGGCAACAGGTGTCGCATCCGTACAGTATGGGGTTTTTGATCACAGGCTAGAGCAAACTGAATCTGTTAGAGTTGAAAACTCATCATTTTCATAGACTCATGCTAATAACTAATAACTAATTATTATTATTAACTAAAGTCACGCAAGCTAAATACCTTGGACTGGCTATTGATACCAATTGGAAATTTTATCATCATATTGAAAACCTAATCCTTAAAATCAGACGTGTCATACCGCTACTCTACAAAATAAGAAATTCCATAAGTAGTGTTGTTAAGAAAACTATATTTGAAACATGTATTCTTTCGATTGTTTGGTACGCTTGTACAATTTATACTTCAACATCCTCTGGACTAATCATTCGACTACAAAGGGTGCTGAATAAGGCCGCCAAAGTACTTTTTGGAAACTGCGTTCACAAGAAATCCACAAACGAAATTTTTAAAGAAAATAAGTTAATGACAATTAAGCAAATCACTGATTATACAATCATTACTCAAAATTATTTTAACTCCGACTGGAAAATTCCTTTAATAAGAAGTGGCAGAAAAAATCATAATTGGCTAAGCGTTCCTCCTTTTAGGAATTCGTACGGTAAAAGAGGTTTGAGTTATGTCATACCAACGGTTTTTAACAAATTGCCTAACCATTTAAGAAAATTAGAGAATGTTTATAAAGTGAAAACCACAGTTAAAAAATGGATGTTTAATTAAATATTTTTATTTATTTTTTATTATTATTTTTTTATTGTAGAGTTGTAGAAATTATACTAAACTTTTTTGTATATAATTTTAGGATTTGGTTTTTTAACGTGGTTTGTTCACATTTTACTGAAGATCATTCTGTTAACTTGTCATTTTATTATCGTTTACATAATCCATTGTAATCATTTGTATATCACATACTATAACACAAACGAATATTTGTACTGATTAAATATGCACAAACAAATTCTTAGGAATTTCGTGCATCCCTCTTGTAATAAAAATAAATTATTATTATTATTATTATTATTATTATTATTATTTGACTTGTTTATGTTAAATTACTTATTTACCCTTCTTGGCTGTCCGAGATCACTACGTCATATTGCAAAAACTTGATGGGTTCTACCTTTACTCATCCCCAATTGTATGATATCACTTCTTTAGGTGGTCTAAAGAAGCCATCTTTTGGGTTACCATTAGCAGAGGTAGATAAGCATGTTACAATTACAATGAAAATACTACACCGTAAACATGAATTTTGGGATATTTTCATATGTGACTTGTTTATTTTAAATATTTTACATGCCCTCATAATCGATGTTATTGCACAATGCTGAAGCATTGCTTATGTAATGCACTTGGGCGTGCATTTGGCGATTGGGCGTGTACTTCGTCTAATAAATGTAACATGTAGTACAATTGTACATCCTTTATGGACTGTGAAAGGCGTCAGAAAAAGTGTTATCTTTTACTTTGAACTTTTTGATTCAAAAGCTTTTCACACTGGAAATGTTTATTTTTTGCCTGTTTGGTTTTTCTTTGTATAGCTTTCACTAATTGCGACCCAGGCTAATCGTACATTTGAAGCCTTTGTCGAAAAAACCAAGATTGGTAGTAAACAGTTGTGTGATAGTGCAGGTCGACCTTATTTTCATGTTTTATATTTAGCGCTTTTCAAATACGTATCTAGAGATTAGAGAGATATTACGTTTTGTGTTTTATTTTCGTTAGGTATAAAAAATGTGCATCAGCAACTAGTTCTTTTTTTTTAACTTAAACCCTTTTCTGCTTCACTTTTTGCATATCATTCGTGATATCGTTGTGTTTAGATCGTGTACCCTTTCTAAAATTGCTTTTTAACTGATTTGTACGCTCTCTGCTCCATCATGAAAGGTGTAATACTATTTTTTGCCGTTGTAACACTCTTTGCTTCTGGAGGTGCAACGAAAAAGGTAAGGTCTTAGGATTTAATATTTTTTTTTAGGGTTATAATCCCAAAATCGGAGTTTCGTTGGAATAGTATATTCTCTCGTCATGTTCTCCCATATTCTGCGTGTTATAATACACATCAACTTATATTGAAAAAGCCTAATTAAAACTATTACCACTAAGTTGATAACTCTTATGTGTAAACTATATTATGTAAGAAAATGAGTGTCACTGAAAACTTTGAAACCGTTTTATATTGCAATGGTTCAAAAAGGTTTTAAGGGTCAGTCACCTACTAGAGAGGAACTTAAAGAAATACTTTAGATTCTCTTACAGCCTTGAAAAAAAAAAGAATTGTTAAACTAACGGCTTTAAAAAAAAAGGCACGATCATTCTTTGCACATTTTTAGAGAGTTACATGTAAGATCGATGTATACTTATAGAACTTTGCCTATAATCGTAATGCTGAAAAATTGCATAAATCGAGTTATTTTCTGTCGCTGAGTTCTACAACCTTTTACTTTAAATTTTCAAGAAGACAAGCAATCTTTAGAACGTTTAAAGACAAACATATATTGGCTACTATCCTTGGGTCTTGCGGAATCTTCCTTTTTTTTTAATGAGATAATTAGTGATGTTTCGTTTTATGTTGTTTGCCTGGTATGTTGTATTCGTTAATTTAATTTTCGATTCCCTTATAAACATATTGTAGTTATTATAAATGTTGTTCTAATGGTGTTTTTTTCCAATTGATGTGTTTTTATTAGCTCACAGGTGAGCACTTGTGCTCTTGTGAGTCGCTGCTCCATTTTACTAGGAATAAACTTATTTATAGCATTTTTGCGATAATTTCTGAAAGCAAGCCAAGCAATATTCCGGCGAGCTGAGAACACAAACAACCAATCATACATCTTAAACTTAAATGCTGCACAATTTTGTTCATCTCTAGGCTACACCCAACAATAAAAACTGACTTTTTGTCTGATTGCAATTTTGTCTGAAATTTGCAATTTCTGCTGTTGACACGCCTGGACCCGTTGTTGGGACTTAGTTGTCGACGGCGAGCTAATGACTGCAACATGTTCCCAACAACCGTTTATTCAGATCTCTATTCTGGTTGGTTTACGTTTTTAAAATCATCGGACTTTCAGTGTTAGACCTTGGCAGCCAGTGTCGCTAAAAAAAATATAACAGACGCACAAAGATACTTTGGCTGTCGTTGTTATGCCTCGACAAGAGTATCAGGCAAATGTGTTGCCAGCGAGTGCTTGATGAATAAATAAACAACACTCGCTGTTCAGTAATTACTGTGTGTTCCAAGTGAAAACGACAACATTCTTCCAGATGGACGTAGCCATACGGTTGCCTAGTGAAGACCATTAATTCTTCACCGGAAGGTATTTTCCCAAACTTATATAGCTCAGCATTGTCCACCACATCTTATCAAAATTGTTCCGAAATGCGCGATTAATTTCCTGATCCCTCATCTTCAGGAACGTCGGGCACATTTTGTTAATTTTGAGTACAACATCGGGAACATCCCTCATGTTCTGCTGAAACATCAGGCTCATTTTATTAATTTTGAGTACATAAAAATCAACTAGAAGACTCAACAAAAACTAGTCTCTTAAATTTTCGAAGAAAAATCCTTTCTTCTTCATCAGAAGCACTACGAAAAGCGGTGAAAAAAGGATTGCTTCAAGCCTTTCACCATGTAACCGTTTCACCTTTTTTCACCATTTTTTCGTAGTGCTTGAAGAAAGGTTGTTGTGTCTTCTAGGTGGTTTTTGTGTATTCAAAATTTATAAAATGTCCGTTGTTAGCCACTGTAGTCTACGATTACCGGCATTCAATAATCGGACTTGTTCCTTCTTCGATGTGGTTTTCTCCTCTGAATGCACCTATCAAAGATGGTGGACCTTAAGTGTTTCTTCGCTAGGATTGTTTTTAAAACATAAATAACAAATTATGGAGATTGTCGTCACACAGACCGTCTTCACTGAGCTAAAATAAGGTAACAAGTCACAGAACACTAAGAAATAAACGTTTTTATCGGTAGGTATTTAACTTAAAAACTGTTTAGGAACGTCCTTGACAACCCAGCATGATGGCGAACATACTTTCACACGCTGAAGCACTGATTCCGTTTTTCACAGACTGAAGTGTGATGTCACATTTTATGAAAGTGACGTCATCGGACACTGATCTAGTTTAGAAACGTTCTCAATATATTAGGTGTGAGGGAATGACGAAAAAATGTAATTATTTATGGCAATGCAGTTAACCTAAACAAATCTTTCTCAAACTTGAAATCCTGAACATTCGTTTCTGTCGTATTGGCTACCAATATATTCCATGGTTTTATCTCCACATGGAAAAAGCTTAACACATATTCTTTTAGGTTCAACGATTTTCAAGTTTCTACAATGTCACATTTATGTCTCTTATAGTCCCTTCCTTATTGCAGGGATAGGCGGCATCTTACTGGCATTACGAAAACATGTAATTCGATTATGGCATTGCAGTTGACTTAAACAAATCATTCTCAAAGTTGAAATCCTGGAACTTCATGTTTCTGTGGAGAAAGCAGAACACATATTTTTTTGAATTCAAAAATGTTCAAGTTTTTACAATGTCGCATCTATGGCTCTTGTAGTCCCATTCTTTATTACAGGGATGGGCGCCATCTTAGTAGCATCAGCACGATGCTTTTCTGTTTAAAGCCTTTTATATTCTGTGCATTTTATATTCTTTTAAATTTCAGTGATACACTTCTGTGGTATATCTCGTTAACTCTGCATGCTGGATGTTATTAGTGACATAGTTCGTTACAAATTATGTAATACGTTGACTACAGTATGTAAGTGCTGTTTTTATTTTGTTACAGATCAAATGCTTTACAGGAAAAGTAGGAGAGGTAAGTACACATGAGTTTGTTTAATAACAAGAAGCCTAACTGAAATCATGTTTTGCGTTAAAAGCCGAATTAATACGATTATTGCACGAAAAAAAAAAGTGTGGCAATACCAGGAGCTTATAAATGTATGTACCGTAAATCCTCTATTTGTAGCCCAGGCAATTGGTTGAAATTCAAGCTGTTTTCATCCGGCTACAATTAGTGACCGGCTACAAGTGGACATCGCTTATTACAAAATTTAGAAAGGGAATTTCAATCCCTACAATTTCTTACATTTCGACTGGTGGAGTTAGTGTGGCTGCTTTCTTTGCCTTCCCTCCTAAAGCCCAGATTAAAACGAACGAGCCCAAAATATGGTTGTGAGTCATTTTAAAAGGTCAATAGAAACTTCAATTTTGACAGAAGAGTTATTTTGAATTTTTTTAATGTTTTTCCATATATGTTGCCAGCACATCTGTGGATTTGTCTATGCCATGTAAGTCACCAAATTAAAACAAAACAACGTTGAAAGTAGACAATCAGCAGATTTTCTCGATTTTTAATAACCGAAATAAGCCCGTGTGTGATTCTAAAAGGTGATTCGAACTTCGAATTTTGTAAATACAGCATTCTAGTATTTTTTTTTTCAATTTTTTTTCATATATGTTAAGAATCTGTTTCCGATGTGTGACACTCGATTTGAGGCTTGTGTGAAAGGAAAAAAAAAAACTGTGGAAAGTAGGGCTAGCCAAGCGTTTTGGCCACTTGTTCAATGGCCTCAGTAGAAACTGAGTGGTTCTCACGAAAACTTGAAACGAATCTCGAAATTTTCGTTCGAAATTTTTCGTGAGAATTAGGAGCACAATTACGACAAGTGGTACAAGAATTGGAATACCAGGATCTGTCGTGTGCTCCTTGATAACTAAATAAAATAATTTACTGTGAATATTAGAAAAAAAATCCCATGCATTTACCGCGGTTCGAATACATATCTCTACCGGGTAGAGGGTTTGCTGAGGGAAGGCAAAAGGCAAAAGGTAGTAGCAAATTGTTGAAAAACAATTTCTTGTTGACGTGGCACTTTATAGTACTCATGTCCACAGTGGAGTTGTGTTGAGGTTGAGTTGAGGTGTGTAGTGGAGTTGAGCCAATACACAATTAAAAAAAAAGGAGTGATATCATATCAAAAACCAAAACTGGTAAGAGGGGCCGTCAAGTTCCGAATGGTTCAACCCTTCAAAGGAGTGATATCAACACACCAAAACATTCGCCAACTTAATCGCACCGAATAATATTTCGGACGTTAAAAGAAAACTTGAACATTGCTACCGAAAGTAGCAATGTTCTAGTTTTCATTTAACCTTCGAACTATTAAGCGGTGCGATTAACTTGGCGAATGTTTTGGTGTGTTAATAGCACTCCTTTGAAGGGCCGAACCATTCGGAACTTGGCGGCCCCTTTTACCAGTTTTGGTTTTTGATATGATCACAAGGTCGACTGGGAGAGAAGCTGCAGACTTCGCTCACTTGCTCTATGTCAGTTGATTTAACATCGCTAAAATCCTATTTAGCAAAGCAGTTTTAACAGGAAATAACTTCCTGACACGTACGAGAACAAGTTGGAAGCTGGGACCCAAGATACGCAGTTTCTTTCATCGACCTTGACTTGAGAAACAAAGCGCGTATCTCGCTTCACGGTCTTTTAAGCGATGCTGCTTACGAATTTATAAATGCTTGAGCGATTTGCAGCACAAATGATACTTTCCACACGTATTTATTAGATTAACACTTAAACATCGTAATCACAGCGTTATTTTTAACGTATGTCAAAAAATTGCGCTGTGTAGGTTTTAACCTAATACTGTAATTATACGTTTTTAGTAACAGTAAAAACGGTCACTAATTCAACAACTGGCTATATGTGATCGGGACTCATTAGCATCCGAGGACAGGGGGCAGAATTGTTTTGCAGGTTCCTCCTTTATGCCCTTCTCGCAATACTAACAAACAAGTATGAAAAATCTACACCTTATAAGTCCTCATCCCGAAGTCCTGGACTTTATTTTATTTTATTCGAGACGTAGTCGTCCACAACACCATACACTCGGTCCCAACTTAACCTACCTTAGAAGACCTATCTTTGCAACACCCAACCAAGAACACCCTGTCTCCACATCTGAACACAATCCCTGTAATATAGTTCCGAAAATCCCCAAAAGCTCTATAGACCTCCGTGCTATAACCTTTTCTCTGAAATGGCGACATTTTAATTACCAGTAAGATTCTGGTGTGGATGCACCACCTAGTAAACTAAGAATAATAATGAGCTAGTTGTATTTTTAAATAAAGATTCTTTTTGTTGCAACGGAAATTTTATCGTTTCGTATGATTGTTATGGGCTCCAGCAGAAGCACACCTTAAACTCCAAAATAGTGTATCCATATTTACTCCAGTCGAAAAATAATTTTTTGAACTGAAAATTGTTCTCTATCTTGCATGTTGCGAATTATTTATCTAATAATATCAAGTCCACGGAATAGGGCAACCATGGTCAATGTTTCAATTATTAAATCTGTAATTAATAGAATGAAAAGGGAGAAACTATCGTCTCTCACATTGAACATACGAAACAGCGGCCCACCGGCCCCCAGCCAAAGGGGCCCCGAAAGAAAAAAATGAATTAGATTTAAAAAGGGCTCTTTTGCATACACTACTTTTATTTCATTTGATATAAACTATATTTAAAAAAATGAATTTTGAGCCTCCACGTCCGTCCATCCCGCTATCATTAAAAAATATGGTGGCCCGTAAAAAAAAAATGTCTTAAGACCAAAGTTTTTTCCAAGTTTAAAAACAAACGTGGAAATAGGGACCACTTCACTAGAGTATGAAAAAGTGGCCCCTATTTTCACTAGGCCTGAAGCAGAAATAAAAAAAAAATCAGGAAAAAGTATGAACTTAGACATGTTTTACCGCATGCATTTTTTATGGGCCATCCTGTACATTAAGAGCGGGGGGGGGGGGGATGGGCGCAAGGTCTAATTTGCCATTGGCCCTACCTAACATAGCTACGCCACTGATACGGAAATTTTTGTTTTGCTATTGGACGTCCACTGCGAAAATAAGTTCTGTACCTTTTTTTTACTTATTTTGTTCATTGTTTTGTTTTATGACAGTTGACCACCCACCGTTTTCCTCCTTTTCCATTCGACTGGCGATACCATCGAGGACCTCTGTGTCCCTGGCAGGTCTAACCTTGGTGTTGAGGCAGTTGAAATCCTAACCCACCTTTCCTAATTAGATCTTACCTTTTCATTGGCCATGCAATTTAAAAAAAAAACTATTTTAAACTATTTTTTACCTATGTGCATGCTTTTAAATTGTTTTATCATGTTTTAGTTTTATCTTGCCACCTTCGCATTCTCTTTTTATCAAATATTTTTACAAATTTTGCCCCATTTTAGGCTGGCAGTCAATGATCCCCGCGAACCTTGCCAGACCTGTTGCTTCAGCAACAAACATTATTATTATTATTATAAGTTCGAACGACTCGTGCACTAAGAGAACTGCCCGTAGTAGGGGCGTTGATGTCGTGAATGGGCGCTTGGCAATGGTGATCAGGTGATCATAAGGACATTTATAGTGCTCTCACTAGTAGCGCACGTAATTTAATTTTAAAAACATGCTTAATGAAATGAGAAGATAAACAAGCGGCTACACTGACTACCTAGTCGCATCCGGTCTTCTGTACAGTTCTGCCACTATACCAATAGTGAGGCACACTTCTCTATCACGCATTACAACAGCTATCTCTATTATATAATCTGAAAGCAGTAACCATCAGAATTGCCCGTTAAAAATGTGTTACATTTTAAGCTTATTTTACATTTTAGGCGTAATTGTCAACGTTTAGGCCTAATTTACAACTTTAATTTCGTAAGTAGCAACTAACGGAGATTTGGATTGTATACAGTAAGCCTATCATTTTTGCAACACGGTATGCCTTCGGGCACACAGTTACAATATTACAACGTAATACGCAACGTAGCCTATACAGATTAGTGGTAGTAGGAAAGGGACAGGCGGAACGCTGTTGAGAAAACCAGCAGCGACTTGTAGCAACTGGACGTTGCCATGGTAACGTGATTTTAGACCTAATTTTCATTTTTTAGGCCTAATTTTTTTAACGGCAGTTTTAGTTTGTAAGTAGCAGATAGCCCTAATGGAGAATTTGGTTCGACCGTAAGCCTATTCATTCATGCAACAATGCGACAAGACTCTTTTAAACGAAGCTAAAATGTTTTTGTTTTTACGGCTGCGTTAATACAAATCCTTAGGATTTCAATTCGACGATGAAATGTTATTATTTAATTTAGTTACGTCGAAGAAATCTATTAGCTATAAGGAGGTAACGATGTTTTAATTTGCCATGTTATTTAATTAACTTTTGACACTGAATGTAACGTTGTAAACAGTGGTCGTCTATATCTGGTACCGTTGCGAAGTTGAAAAAAAGCGACGGTCGGACACACAAAGTCGTTGCAATAGTCTTCTCAGCCGGTACGGCTGTACAGAAGACTAAAATGATGCCCGTTGCAACAAAACTAAGCCCTATTTAAAACTACAAGCTGTTATTAGGCTTCGGCCATTATTGGATTGGTTCATGCTAACCTTGTACAAAATTTGCATTATGATTTCTCCAACATAGAATAACGAACCGCAGATATACACAATTGGATAAACATACACAAAATCCCATTCAGCATTGATCGTTTCGCTCGCTCAGCCAATACGTAGTACAATATGTCTAATTTGCAGGAGACCTTTGAAGAACTTGCGACTAGATGCATAAGCAGAACGGATCAGACTGAAGCCGTAAGTATAGTGCAAAGAAATTACATTCACGATGAAAAAAAAACAATGTGTACTCTATACAGACGGTGGGTTCAGCCAAATTAGTACATTCATGTATAATATTAGTTGTACGCTTGTTAAAATACATTAGTAGCCTAATGTGGCCTACTGTTTTTTATTGTGGCAGTGTGGTTTTTTTGTGTTTAATGTTACTTAATGTCAGTTCGCTCTGACCATAATAATACGATCCGTGATCGGCAAACAAATTCAAGGAATAAAACCACTGCCACCTTTCAATTCCATCTATTGTGAAATCTGTGAAAATATTTAAGCTTAAAACTACGAAGCCTCTCTTTGTGTTGTTGACTTTGAGCGCGTAGTAAAGATCTCAACTATTAAGAGGTATCGTGGCTTATGGGAAAGACTTTGGGACAAAGTTTGGGCAAGTTCTTTACGATTTTAGCTTTGTTCGCAAAACTGACCACGTTAAAGTCTAGATTTTACGAAAGGGTTGAAGTACTGGTACTATAAATTCGTTACTGCAAGTTTCAGAGCGGATCAGCGTTATATATATATTTACGTCTCAGTGTTACTGTTTTTCATTTGTTAACGATCTCACTTATATTGCAAGGATGTTGTCAGTAATGTATATATTTCTGTTCTCCCTCTTTCTTTAGCGTCTCGACTCCCATATGTGCTTCTGGAAGGCAGTGGGAATATTGGTAAGACATCATTTAGGTGTCGTGGGAATGTCTGCGTACTCTGCAAGGTGGTGGGAATAACAATAAGCCATTACTGGAGTATGTGGGAATGACTGCTTACTTACTCCGTGAAGTGGAAGGTATAACGGTACCCAGTGCAGATGTACTGTCGACCCCACTCGATAGTATGGCACTGTTTATGTTACTGTTTACGAAAATGGTGAAGAGAAGTTAATAGAGAAGCTAATCAATTTGAGGTTGTTTTAAATCTTTATAATTTCATCCAGTAAGTTACACAGTTGCATAGTACTATAGAGTAAAACAAAAACTAGTGCAAAAATACCACATTGCCGGATTCACACCAGTCTACCGAAGTGAACCTACCTTTTCCAAGAGAAATCTGACTTTTAGGCCATGAATGGCGGCTAGAAACTAAATATCATTAGTGTGTCTTGTTTAAAAAATTTTAAATCCCCTACACAGCCAGGAGCGAATACGTATCATGAGAATAATAAACAACGAAATTGGTAGTGAGTAGCCTACTGGCGAGTGCAAAAGTAAATAATGTTGCCTTCTGACGAGGCCTAAGTAAAGATTTAGTTTTCAGTACAAGTTATCATTTTCTGCCTTGTTCACAATTAAAAACAAGAAATTCATAATAAAAACATCAAGGGTGGAATACCCATGAATCTTGGCAATCAAGAGTAAATGCCAGTCATGCCAGTAATTAGACTACCTTCCTCCAGATTGCCAAGATTCGTGGATGTTCCATCCTTGGTGTTTTTATTATGAATTTCTTTTTTTTTTTTAAATTGTGAACAAGACACAAAATAATAACTTGTGCTGAAAATTAAATGCATCATATTGCATGTCTAGTGAGTTTACTTAGGCCTCGTCAGCGGGCCAAGTTTTTTCTACTTTTCATGAGAATAAAGTAATTAAGTCCGGTGACAAACACGAGATTTGTGAGGATTAACTGCGAACCCGATGACCACACGCAAAGCGCAGCTGAGTGGACAATGCCCTTCAAGTCAATAGGACAGGTGGTCGAATCGTATCCATGCGTACAGGAGTCTAAAAATCAAACCCTACAACATTTGTATTAACACCCTAAGAATTAATTATAGTGACTCTGAGGATACGAGAATTTTCCTGAACTGAAACCTTAAGTGATCTTAGAATATACTAAAGTTGTTTGTACTTAACCTGGTAGGTTCTCAAACTTAACAGCGATTTTAGTTGTGATTGATGTGGTGATTTATTTCTTATTTTCAGAAAAAAGGCGACATGCCCACTAAACTTGAGCCTATAATGACACCTGTAAGTACTAACCTTTACACTACAACTAAGTTGCTATCCGAAAAATTGATTTCATCCTAAGACATGGTATGAATGTAGCTTTTCTGGTTGTTTATAAATATCTTGTGGTATAGTATGTTGAGGGAGATGATTGAAGAATATGTCGTTAAATGGCATTCCATAGTCCTTCCGTTAAGTGAGTTTTGTGCAATCCAACGGATAACAACAATGCTATGATTGTTGCTATTTCCTGGCCACTCTGCTACCACCCACACCCTATTATAATGGAGATGTTTGAGAAACTTCAGGGAAATAAAAAATGAAATTCATGCAGCAAGTTTTATTTGAAACGAATTCATTTTACAAGTCCTATCAACTGTTTTATTTCCGCTTCATATATAATTATATATGCATACATGTAAAAAAATTACTGGGTTGGAGTTCGTTGCAACACACTCCACAGTCATAAGTATACAAGTCAATTTTTACATTAATGGGAACTTTCGTACCAGAATACGAAGGCATTATGGTGGCCCGACAATGTGCTCGTTGTGTTTTAGTAAGTGTAAAAAGCATATGAAGTACTCAAGGGAAGAACAATCAATGTCAATTTTTGTGTTTTGAGTTATTTAAGGTTTAAATTATCAGGGAATTCATACATCGGTAATAACAATGTTTGGCATGCTCTGTTCCTTCTCTACATTCTATGATCCCAGTATATCAAATAAATTAAGACAAAACAGGCCAAACTTACATTTTCCTCAGCTTGAGATGTAGTTGATGTCGCTACATTCAGCATAGTTTTTCGGTTGAACTGTATGGGTATTGATCACTTTTTCGGTTAATCGCTATGGACATTGACCCTTCTTCCCATTACAGTAGATATTCATATAGGAACTTTGGGGATATTGAGCGTTTCTTTACACTGATCGTTTTAGATATGCATAGCATGAGGTTATAGCCTCACGATGGCAGTGCCACCTCATATTTCGTGAAAAGGACATTGATCGTTCTTCGCTTGAGGTCTTCACATGATTGGTCACCTTCAGCCAATGCGCCTCCACGGCAGTGACGGAGAGGCTAACTTTTTTCGGCCAGATGACCCGGAGACAGATCCGGTGTGACCCAAAATACAAAATTGACAAAAAAAACTGTCCAGATTTGTAACACTAAAATGACAACTAATGTAAGTAAAGTTCCCCTTCGCTAATGGAGTTTTTTAAAGTTGTTTTATCATTTATTGACAAAGAAAAACATAAATTTCTTATGAAAAAAACAGTGTGTTTTCCAATCCAATTTAACATTTACAATAAAATTTTGCTCGTCATTTTATTCTGTGACTTTTGTTTTGGCACAATGGTGAGCAGGTTGGCCGAGTCACCAGGTCTGAACTCGAAATTCTGGTTCAGTTGCTCAGATGCGATGACTTGACTGAAAGCTTGATCTGAATGACCCAGTGAATTAGCTGACCCAGTGACTCGATCCATATCCTCTACACATACTAACTTGCTCCAACAAATCACACGTTGGCATTATATTTTGTGTGTAATACTCCTGTCCTGTAGCTACTTGGTACGTTTACTAATGATACTTTTTTCTATTTTTTAGGCCTTCAAAGCCATATCTGGACCCATTATTGTAGCGTGCGACGTAAGTTTTACATCCACCCAAAACCAAAACTGGTAGAAAAACCCGCTAAGTGTCTAAAAACGGTCGGCCTTTGAAGGTAGTGATATCATTCAACCAGGGAAAGGCCGCCAAGGTCAATCCTATTAGCCAAGTTAATTGCACCGATTAATAGTTCGAAAGTTAAATGAAAAGTTGAAGATTGCTACTCGCTGTAGCAATCTTCAAGTTTTCATTTAAGGTCCAAAGTATTATTGGGTATGATTAACATTGTTAATAGGATTGACCTTGGCGGCCTTTCCCTGGTTGAATGATATCACTATCTTAAAGTCCGACCGTTTTTGGAAACTTGGCGGGTTTTTCTACCAGTTTTGGTTTTGGGTGGATATCACAACCATCATAGGACTGTTGAATTTACATAAGGTTACACCGTCTATTTAAGATGCTTCATTCTCATTTTTGCACACACACTGGCTAACAATCACTGATATCGTTCGCTTCGCTCACAAAATCAGCGCACCCCCTTCAGTTGTTTTGTTTATCCCTGCACCTTCCCCTTAATTTTTCAAGATTTCGTTCTCATTTAGTCATGCAGAAACCCCCAAAGGTCGCTGTTACTAAAACAGCAGAATGCGAAGCATTTTATTTTTGGAATATTAACAGAAACCCCATCAGCTCGTGTATGCTCGTATTGTTGTGTAACCATCATCTAACGTGCATCCCTTTATTCTTACGCAATCCACGGCAGCGTTAATCTTTCTTTATTTAGCCCTTCGTTACAGTTCAGTTTTTAGTTCGTCCAGGCTTTTACAATAAATCTAAGAACTAGTCTTGATTGTGCAAGCCATTGTTGCTTAAAATATTTGGTTGCAACTTGGAAAAGAAACTAAATTTAAATTCGCTGGTGGCGAATTTAAAAACCCTCCCACGCATTTGTCCTGACCCCTACAACCCCCAAACCAACAAAAGGACCATCCTCTGATCACCATGGATCCGTGTGCAAAGGTTCAGGTATGTAGGAATTCTCAATTTTGTGCTAGCAATGAGCAAAAAATCTATGGGATTTAACATGGGAAAAATCTTATTAGCTAGCCAGCTAGCCAGCTAATTCGTATTGGGGCTGTTTTACTTTTAGTCTCGCAGAATGCTCCACATGTAATTAATTGTTATGGTTATCGATCATTAGTACTTAACAGTTAACTTATTAATCTAGAAATTTGCAGAAATATATCAACAATCGTGACACAATCAACGTTTTGTTTAACTACAAAACATAAAAGCACAACAAAACATAAAACACAACTTAGATGCGAATCCCAAGTCCGAAATTGGAGAGATTTATAAGTTCAGTAAATCAGTGACATCGTGAAGTCGTCTAGTTACTGGCATGAAAAAACGACCAATTCTATCCATGTAGCCAGCGGAAGATACTGTCCAGTCACAGTGCACATAATAAGTAACTTATCAGCCACAACATAACTTATGTACTAGCAGTACATGCTTTGAGTACTGCCATATGTCATAAGTGGGCAAGACCATTTTTACACTAATGGGAACTTTTGTCCAAGAATACAAAGGCATTATGTTGGCCCGACATGTGCTGGTTGTGTTAGTGGGTATATAAAGCATATGATTGGTCACCTTAGGCAATGCGCCTTCACACCATGCATGGACAGGCTAATTTTTTTCCGGCCAGTTGATCTGAAGATAGCTTCAGTGTGAACCAAATGTGAGGGTCGGCCTCTAGTTATTAGCGTGGATACGACGAATGCTGTCCACATATCCAGCTAAAGGCTCTGTGCACTCACAGTGCACATCGCTGTGTACCATATTAGCCTCTACTTGACTTGTGTACTGGCATTACAAGCATTTTGACTCACAAAGTGCACAAAATATGCACTTACAGTACAGTTTGTGTGGAGGTTGAGATGTTATGTGTAATATCTATGCACGGCGTCTTCAGAGTAAGCTTTTTATTCATCAGCAATAGCTGTTCGATCTGTAAATTATTCGTTGCACATATTAAACAGGACTCACCAGAAAATCACAGCTCTGTTAATGGCATTACAGGCAGGCTATATAGTCAGCCAAATTAAGTTCATCACTCGGTCATGTGTTGTGTTGTATTCGAATGCTGCAAGGTTCTCTTTTCATACCATTAAGAATCAATGTTAGTGGACGATACTCGCCTGTTGCTTGCATTCTGGCCTGACAGGCAGCATTTTAAAAACCTGCCGTAAAAACATTAAATCCTTTGCTTTGTACACCTGGATTAAACAGCTTACCAAACAATCTTAATATTGCAAATGTTTTTTGAATCTTAATACACACCACTACATATCAGATCGGCCTGCACACAAACTCGTAGAACAAAGTATGTGTATTGCCAGTATCACTTGGTAGAACAAGTGAGCTGGTACACATAATGCAACTGTCAATGCACAACTTCTTCCGAGTGGACACCGTGCATTTCATGGTAGATTCGTACTGAGTAAAATACTTTGCTGGAGTTGAGTTTGTTTCACCAAACTACATATAAACTGACAAAGGCAGGGATAAATTTGTTTGATGCATCCGCAAATCAAGGTTGCATCACATTGTGTTACCTAAAATCGCTAAAAAAAAAATAAAGTAAAGCTCAAACAAACTACAGGCATGGCTGACGTAGGCCTATGTCATTCATATTGCACTCCAAAGGACTATATGAAAAATGGATTTAACTGGGTAACACCACGATGATGCAAATGAAAACTAACGAATTTAAAAACAAAATATAAATTTTTGTTTAACAATACGAAATGGAAAGCCTAACTGGCTCTATTTACATCTTATCAAGATTGTTTAAAATATGCGAACTGAAACTGTTACTACTTATCTTCATAAAAAAAAAAGAAACCACTGTTATTTGTGTGTAAAAAGAAGCTTGCTTTTTGGGGGTGGGAAGAAGCTAGAGAAAGCAAATGAAAATATTCTTGAAATTTTAACCTGACCGAATACATCTGTTCAATCTCATTTCTGAATTATTTAGAAATCTGCCAGATTTTAAGTAGAAGTGATAATTTGGTTGTTCTTTTTTTTATAGTTAAATGGCTTGAGAAATATTGCGGAATGCATGGATGAAAAACTTTCCCCGGTAAGTAACAATTTTACTGGAGATATTTTGGTTTACTCAAGACACCCGCATGACTTCTGCTCGCAAATGAAGTACTTCAATGACAATTATTAAGGAATTAATGTACAAAAATAATGTCACGCTAATACAGCATCATATAAAAACTGTAGCAGTTATACATGGTTAATCTGACAACTCACATACGTCACTGTGAGTTAATTACGATAGTCCACACTTTTTACAACGGCCGAATTTTCATAACGGTAACGGAAACACAAACACAAAACCAAAATGTTTCCGAAGTTGATACATTCTGCATCTGCCAGAAAAATAGTGCAATGTTTAGTCAAGTAAACCAAGCTAACCCAAGCAGGACCATTTCATGTTAAGAGACTACATTATCCTTTGGAGGACATGAAAACTACTAACACTTCTGAATATACCTACCCCTATAGTGGTTATTAAGCACCTAGACTTTAATTCTTAACTCCTTTTAAAAGAACTGGAATAAACACGATCATACTGTAGCTCGAAATTCGAACCCGGTGCCAGATGAAATACGTTCGAAACCGGGGCCAGATGAAATACATGTTTCCGCAGTTTTTTCAGTCGTTTCAACAGGAAATTTTGCCAGTAGCATGCAATTTTTTAATTAGTATGTAGTTGATACCGGAAAGGCCACTACACATTGATAATTCTGACAAATAAAATAAAACAAAAATTAAATATCAGATTTAAAGTTTTACCATTTTCCTAATTATTGCACTAATACGCTCAATGGAGCATATTCCATTCTCTGTGGAGTTCACCATTGCACCCGGAACTTATCGACAAATGGAGTATGCAGCTCACTAGAATGTGAGCTGCATACCTAATATTGAATGTTTTCTAAATCAGGAGTTATTTGTAGCTGGTTCTGTTCCATCTGATAAACGAATTAGAAGTAAGAAAACAAAAATTGTTTTTTTTTTTTTGGCCACTAGGTTGGCCCGCCGTGTTGGATTTTCAAAAAACTTGTGCAAAACGCTGTTTTGTGAATCAGCAAATGCTATATTAACCATAAAAAGATAATACTCCCACTTACCCTATACTTAATACATAGTGGTGATGTCATGCTAATAAAACGCAAAACTAAAAGTGTACACATTATATGTGGATAATCTGACAACCCAAGTACACCACAGTGGGTTAATTGTAATAACCCACACTTTTGCCATGTGCTAAAATTGATACTCTAGCACTATTTACAATGGTCGAATTTTCATAACTACACAAAAGAAATTTCGGGTGCGTACACACCAACAAAGTCACAGATACATTCGGAAATTCGGTTTTTATCATATCTTCCATTAAACAAAATTCACGTAACGTTAGCCGAACAGCATGTTAAGCCTAACTTAGTCTCACGTGTTTGTCGGCCAAACTATTTCCCAATGGTACGAAAATCAGGCTACTTGCACTTCCAAATACACCTAAGATTACAACCCAAATCTATGCTTAAACTTAAAATATTTGAAGACTATTTAACGAAGAAAAGTACGGCCCTACCTGAAACACGATAAATCCGAAACCCGGACAAAATAAAGACTCCTTTCCCCATCACTTTTTGTCGTTCAACAGTTGGTTCGGTCATATTCCAAATTCTCTATTTTAATATAACTGACAAACAAAATCGCAAAAGGCACTTTAATAGTTACGACTAATAAAATTCATTAAAACTTTAACAATAAAGTCAATTTGTTAGCTAGACATAACCACTTTTTTTTTAAATCACATAATAGGAGTGTGTTGACTGGTTATCGTTAATATCAAACTGACTCTCTTGATGCAGGTATTTCCATCTCGTTCGTGCGTGTCTTGCACTAACGCGTTACACACAACCCCTCAACAGAAAAGAGGAGGATTGAGGCTTAATGTCGTGGCTACGGCTAGGTCATTAGAGCCAACCTCAGTTATAGCGCACTGCTCCGGCTTGCCACTGCGCCACACATTATAGGCTAGAGATATTAAACAAACCCCAGATCTAGATCAAAACTTACGTCTGCACCACCTGCAAAAATATAACAGCCCCGGACAGGAGGTCAGACTCATTGCCCAATTGATGCGCTAATGGAAGAGGCTGCTGTCTCACGGACTCAGTGTGCTATTAACGATAACCAGCTGACACTCCCGATGTCTTATACTTATTGTCAATAAAGTATTTCAAGAAAAAACAGATGTCTCACTTATTTTCATCTTGAATAATCAGAAAACTCGCCAATCTTTATTTTTGTGCTACTTTTGTGTTACGGAATGTCTACGTTTTTACTTGAGTTAATTTAATGCCTCTTGCTACAAAAAAACCAAAAAAAACGAAATTTTGGTCATTTTTTCAGTTTTTTAATCATAGGAGGTTTCATAGTTCGTTCCATGGGTTTACACTTTCGTTTACTGTATACTTCTCATGCTTCAAAAAGACTATTTGTAAATAATATGTTTTTCGATGGGCTTGGTTCTGCTAAATTTATCATATCAAAAACCAAAACTGGTAAAAGGGGCCCCCAAGTTCCGAATGGTTCGGCCCTTCAAAGGAGTGATATCAATACACTAAAACATTCGCCAAGTTAATCGCACCGCTTAATAATTCGAAGGTTAAATGAAAACTAGAACATTGCTTCTTTCGGTAGCAATGTTCAAGTTTTCATTTAACGTCCACAGTATTATTCGGTGCGATTAAGTTGGCGAATGTTTTGGTGTGTTGATATCACTCCTTTGAAGGGCCGAACCATTCGGAACTTAACGGCCCCTTTTACCAGTTTTGCTTTTTGATATGATATCACTCTTTTTTTTAATTGTATATTGACTCAACTCTACTACCGTGCAGATGAATAATAAAGTGCCATGTCAACAAGAAATTGTTTTTCAACAATTTGCTACAACCTTTTGCCTATAGGCCGAACCATTCTCAACTTAGTCCCCTCTTTATTGTCTTTTGGTTTGGTTTTAATTTTGTTGTAATTTGTTGTATACACGTGAATACAATCCCTTTGCAACGTTGTTTAGATTTATTGTGATACACTAGTGTGTGCCTAGGCACGTACGTCAGTATACACGGTCTCATTGTCGGAACTTTGGCCGTCCAATGAGAGACGATGCCGACAATACAATGGTCATAACAATATTTTCGTACTTACGCGCCCTCCCACGCCGTCCCTGTTACACCCCCAGGCTCCAAACCATAAGAGGTACGCAGTTCGTATTGTAGTGCACCCATTCGTCCAATTTCATAGCTGGAAGCCTTCCCGTTATCTCGGAATCGATGAATAATCACCCTATGGGATTTAACATGGGATGAGCAGACTAGCTAGCTAGCTATAGCTAGGTAGTAACACATTTTCAACGTTATTGAGGGGCAGATTTTGCATTGAAAGCAGCATAGCTGGCATGCAAACACGAGTTAATTTTTGTCAGGTGGGTCATTGCTCTCAATTTCAACACAATTTAAGCTTTTGTACCGCATTATTATTTTTCCCAAGTACCTGAAATGTGCCCAACTATGCTTCAAGATATAAGACACTGACGCAATGGCGTCGCGCTACAATGGTTTACAACCTCGACAATTGAATTGATGTGATGTTTGTTGTGATGTTTGTTGCCTAACTTGGCGCGACACACTAGCGTGTTTCTAGATTCCTGTTTTTTCACCATACCATTCCTGTTTTTCAGATTTGCGATGATGATGAATGAAGTCTATTAAAAGACTAATAACAATGACGGATATTCTGAAGAAATAGTAAGCTGAAGAAGTCACACATTTACCTGTTTTACGTGTATAAGTGGGGAAGTGGTTTAGTTCAGCAACGTGGTTTATAAGTTATTTATTCGTTGTTTATGTCAGCAACATTTACATAATATGTACGAAATAAATGCATTGGCGTATATGATGAAGTTGTGTCTATTTCTTTCTGTTACTATTAATAACTTATACGTTGTGGGGCGTTTTTGTATTACAAAAAAATGACATGATGAAATGAAATGGTTGTTACTTTCCGTAATCGTGAATTGTATCCCAGATTCGCATTTTTTATACTGATTGTAAAACTGGACAAGTGGAAAAATATTACAAATACAGTTTTATTCTAATCTCTTTTATCGTGACACCGGATATTGCTCACCACGCAGATAGAAATATTACAACATCATACCTCCACCAGTCATGTCCATGTATTGATCCAGTCCTTGCTACGCACTCGGTAAATTCTGTCTGGGAACATGATTAATGAAATTCTGAATTATTTGTATAGCTAGGCCTTTTATTCCAAAACCAAACGTTCGTTATATTTGATTACCATTTGATACAGCTGAAAATCTATTAGTATTATTCTAGTAAAGCATATTTCTACGGTTTTTTTTTACTGAAGTAGCCTTGAAAAGTTACTACATCACTCTGGCCTAATGATAGTCGCCAAAAGCTAAAAGTTCTCAAAGTTTTCTCAGTTTCAACCCTTGTTCAGTTCGCAGTTCTCAGTTTCAGTTTCAGTTCTCAGTTTCAACCCTTGTTCAAGTAACCCTAATCGATAATTCTAGGGTGTTTTTTGAAACTACGACGTGAAGTATGAAACAACGACTACCTAGTCACAACCGGTCACTATACACTTCCACCGCTTTCGGGCCAGTTTTTCTTCATACTTTCGGATTTTTTAAATTCCTTTTAACTAATTTTCGTACGCTAAATCTAATGGTACAAACAGTTTGTCTCTATCTGGTACAGTTACATAGATGATGGGCTGACTTGTGAGCCACTTCCGCTTCATACTTCCGGGTTTTTTAAATCACTTTTAACTAATTTTTGGACACTGAATCTAATGGTAAAAACAGTTTGTCTCTATCTGGTACAGTTACATAGATGATGGGCTGACTTGTGGGCTACTTCCGGCCACTTGTGAGCCACTTCCGCTTCATACTTCCGGTTTTTTTTAGTCCCTTTTAACTAATTTTTTAATGCTAAATATAAGTGTAAAAACAGTTTGTCTCTATCTGGTACCGTTCCATAGATGATGGGCTCACGTGTCGACTACTTCCAGACACTTTTATGCCACTTCCGCTTCATGCTTCCGGTTTTTTAATTTTAATTTTTGGACGCTTGAATCTAATGGTGAAAACCGTTCATCTCTTTCTGGCACTGTTCCGGAGTTGAAAAAGGCAACGGACGGATGGATAAACATAGGGACGGATGGGCAAAGGCCTATTTGGAACGGATTTTGAGTCAGTGATTTCGGCCAAATCGATGAACACTTTTAAAAATACATTTGACTTACATACACAAACCGTTTCACCTGAATTGGTAATTTTTTTTTCTCACGTAGGTTATTTTGTTATTATTTACAGAACGTAAAAATCTGTTTACCATACCCTAGCTGTAAAATGTATCATACGCCAGTAACTGTGCTTGTTTATTTAATTCTCCTAGGATATTTATTCTTATTTGTTCCTGGCTCTGATCCTTTTGTTCATGCATTCATGAACTTTTGCTTGTTCTTATTTTTCCAAATTATTTATTTTTGTATGGTTTTTTTGTTGAACATTTTTAACTACTGTTCCTACTCAGTTGCATGGCATGTAATGCCCACCATGGGCGCTTTCACAATTTAATAAAGTGAAGAAAGTTAAGTTCACATAACTTTTGTAATTTCTTGAGTGTACGGATTCGCCGTGGATTCGACATGCACTCAGAAAACAACTCCTTGTAATCAAAGTGTTGGCAGAAGCCAAGGAATGCTTGCGGTTTGCTGGAAAATGCATAACCGTCCTGTTAGAAGTCTTGGTAAATAAAAAAAAAAATACTCCATTATGCTCTTATTTGTGTTACTACCCAGCTGATGATTATAATATATTACAGGCTAAATTGATAAGCAGTCATGAGGATTGGGGGGGGGGGGGGTATAGCCTAGTTTTCCATTATATTTTTAGGCTGTAATCGTATTGCGAGTTTGAGAGAATGTGTGCAACGATGCCCATTGGACGAGAGTAATTTTACGCATAAGCGATCTCCTAACAGGGGTAGTAATGAATGGCACAAGGAGTGCACCTTCCATGTATCTGAGACAGGAGATCAACGTCACGACTTAAACACTCGATGATAACATCGAGTCATCTCAGTGGCCCGAGTCTAAGATGTGAGCGTTCTCAAAGTATGCTCGTGCAAACAATGCATTATATTCAAACAATGCCGTTTATATCCTCTCACACATAAAAAAAAAACCTTCTTTGTTTTCTGTGTACCTATGTGTTGTGAGTTTTGTCACTAGGTTTTAATCACATAAATCGTATTCCATAACGTACATTGTTTTGGGATTGTAGTTTTTGTTTTTTCACTATTTTTCACTATTTTTATTTCGTGTAATGTGCGTCTTCTTTTAAATTACTTACTTACCCTTTTTGAATGTCTGATATCACTACTTTATGTTGCGAAAACTTGATGGGTTCCTTTACCCTTTATTACCCATACCCTTTGGTATGGTACGACTGATTTCATATTTGACTTGTTTATTTTAAATTACTTATTTATCCTTTCTGGTTGTCTGAGATCACTACTTCATATTTCAAAACCTTGATTGGTTCCTTTACCCATCCCCTTTTGTATGACATCACTCTTTCGGTGGTCTTTTAACACTTCACATCTCTTTGAGCAGAATGTATTGTTGCCTTCGTAATTACGTAGGCCTCTCTCTATAACGTCCCTACCTCCTCCCTGTATCCCTCCTCCACTCCTTCTCTCATACTCAACCTCTCCTTACGTGCCTGGAGGAGCAAATGTTGTTAGCAGTCAGAGCCACCATTTTGTTTTTCTGCCATTAGGCGTAACAGGGTCAATCCATGTTGCCTTTAAGTTACGTTATAAGGAACGGAAGGCCAAGTACGCAATCAACTCTTTTTCAGAACCTATCATCCATCTCTTCAGACTCCAACGTGCAACAAGGGTGGTAGACGAAATCAGTTAATGTTCTTCAGACTTAAAAACATTTTGAAGAGAAGAGTGAGGAGAAGGAACAGAGAGAGAGCCAGGGTAGAGAGACACAGGCTTTATCCTCCCCTATCAAGAAAAATAAATACTTGGACCTAATACCTTTTCGATTCTATTCTTTCATTAGATCTGTGGCACATAATGCTAAGGAAAGTATCTTTTGGGTTACCATTGGTAACGGTAGATAAGCATGCTGCAATTACAATTAAAATACTACACCAGAAACACGAATTCTGGGTTATTTTCATATGTGACTTGTTTATTTTAAATATTTTACACGCCCTCTTAATCGATGCTATTACACAATGCTGAAGCTTTGCTAACATACTGCACATGGGCGTGGATTTGGCGATTGGGCGTATACTTCGTCTAATAAATTTAACGTGTACATCCTGTTGGCACTGTTAAAAGCTTCAGTAAA
Organism: Lithobius niger; assembly: GCA_023313725.1. Lineage (NCBI taxonomy): Eukaryota > Metazoa > Arthropoda > Chilopoda > Lithobiomorpha > Lithobiidae > Lithobius > Lithobius niger. The sequence continues at coordinate 24,819 of JAHWFP010173196.1, forward strand.
AATGTTACATCTTTTACTTTGTACGTACTGATTAGAAACCTTACTACACTGGAAATGTTAAATTTTTTCCTGTTTGGTTTTTCTTTGTATAGCTTTCATTCATCGCGACCCAGACTAATCGTAAATTTTAACCGTTTGTCGATCAAACCAAGATACGTCATTTCCGGCCGAATAATGAGACATCGTGCATTGAAAGTGAAAGAGAAATGGCTAATCTCACTAGTACGTTATTGTTTCTCTTTCGTGGCATAAACACAAGAGTGGTAGTAAACCATATTTTAATGGTTTGTTTTTAGGCGCTTTGCAAATACGTTTCTCACGATTAGAGAGAGATTACGCTTTGTGTTTTATTTTCGTTAGGTATAAAAAATGTGCATCAGCAACTAGTTCTTTTAAAAACTTAAAAACCCTTTCCTGTTTCACTTTTTGCGCATCATTCGTGATATCGCAGTGTTTAGATCGTGTACCCTTTCTAAAATTGCTTTTTAATTGATTTGTACGCTCCCTGATTCATCATGAAAGGTGTAATATTATTTGCCGTTGTAACACTCTTTGTTTCTGGAGGCGCAGCGAACAAGGTATGGTCTTAGGATTTAATATTTTTTGTTTAGGGTTTGATCTCAAAATCGGAGATAGTGGAGTTTTGCCAGAGTGGTACATTCTCGCGTCGTGTTCACATATGCCCGAAGCTGACGAAATAATATATTTGCATGTTATAATAGACAGCAACTTACATTGGAAAAGCGTAATTAAAACTATTACCACTAAGTTGATAACTCTTCTGTGCAAATTTATTATGTAAGGATATGAGTGCCACTGAAAACTTTGAAACCGTTTTATATTGCAATGGTTCAAAATGGCTTTATAGCCGACAGTCACCTTCTAGGAAGGAACTTAAAGAAACGCTTTAGATTCTCTTATAGTTTTTGCAAGAAAAAGAACTGTTAAACTGATGGCTTTTAAAAAGAGGCACGAACATTCCTTACAGATTTTTTGAGAGTTTGGTAGCTGACATGTAAGACCGATGTATATTTATAGAACTTTGCTTGGCTGTCGTAAAAACGAGCAAGATGTTGCACTATTTACGTTGCGAGGAAAGACGTTGTCATGCATGTTACCCAATCCAAAGTTAACACTGAAATATTGCATAAATCGAGTTATTTTCTGCTGCTGAGTTCAACAACTTTTTACCTTAAATTTTCAAGAAGGCAAGCAATCTTTAGAACGTTTCAAAGACTAACAAATATTGGCTATTATCCTTGAATGATGCGGAGTCTCTTTCTAATGAGATAATTAGTGATGTTTCGTTTTATGTTGTTTGCCTGGTATGTAGTATTCGTTAATTTGAGTTGAGTTTATTATTAATATTTAGAAGCATGTACAAGGACAATCATATAAGTGACAAACCCACAGACCACATCAGCACATGCCCGCGTGTGGATATTGGGGCCGAACAAACATGTAAATCAAACAAACACAAAGGAAATATATTTCCTACAATCAGAACTAGGAATTGCATGCGAGAAACTGTTTAAGAAAAATATATATATTATATATGTAAAACAATGAAATAACAACAATAAAACAGAAAGACAAATTAGGTAAATTTGCGAAGTAAGAACAAAAAAAGTACATGAGTAATCCAAAGAAAACAGACTAATCTAAACAAGACAATAATAGCACAATATTCTGCCTAAAGAGACGAAGAATGCAAAATAAAACATAATATTTAAATTAAGAAAAAGTTAGGTCACAACAATGGACAAATTTTCTAAGGTAGATGGGTTTAGATCAAGTAGCCACCTGAACAAAAGTTTCTTAAATGATGACATCTCACTCAAACTTTTTATTTCGATGGGCAAGGAATTTAGAACTTACTACCCAGAAAGTAACTGCATTTGTGGAGTCTTTCCCTTTCAACTTTAGGTTGAACAACGTATAAATTGGATTCGTTCCTAGTATGATATTCAGTTACTAGACGAGTGGTGCAATGAGCACTGTTTTTACGAAAACTAATTAAAGTTCTGTAGACGTATAGATGGCGGACTGGCAGAATATTTAGCAGTTGGAAGATAGGAAAAGTATGGTCACGTCTTTTTTGAACACAATCGTTCTAATAATACACTTCTGCAGTTTAATAACAGAGTCAAACTATTGCGGTTATTATTTGCTATTCCTACACATTGTTGTTCAAATGGTGTTTTTTTTCCAATTGATGTATTTTTTTTACCTCACACGTGAGCTTGTGCTCTTGTGAGTCACTGTTCTATTTTTACTTGGAATAAACTTACTTGTAGCAGCTTTGAGATACTTTGTGAAAGTAAGCCAAGCAATAACAGCGTGCTAAGACCACAAATACCCGATCACGCAACTTAAACTTAAATGTTGCACATTTTTGCTGATCGCTACACCCAACAATAAAAACTGAGTTTTTGTGTGATCTCAATTTATCTGCAGTTAACACGCCTGGACTCACTATTGGGGCGTAGTTGTCGACAGCGAATGATTGCAACATGATCCCGACAACCGTTTATACAGATCTGTATTCTGGTTGATTTACATTTTTTAAATCATCTGACTTTCAGTGTTAGACCCTGGTAGCCAATGTCGCTACAAAATATAACAGACTCACAAAGATACTTTGGCTGATGCCTCGACAAGAGTTTCCGTCGTGCAGATGTGTTGCCAGCGAGTGCTTGATGAATAAACAGAAAACACTCACTGTTCCAGCAATTAGTATGTATTCCAAGTGAAAACGACAACATTCTTTCAGATGGACGTAGCCATACAGTAGCCCAGTGAAGACCATTAATTCTTTACTAGAAGACATGATCCCAAACTTACTAAACAGCTCATCATTGTCATCACAGCTTATCAAAATTGTTAATAAATGTGCGATTAATTTCCTGATCGCACATCTTCACCTCATTGCTGAAACATCGGCTCATCCCTGCTTCGATGTGGTTTTCTCCTTTTAATTCACCAATCAAAGATGGTGGACCTTAAGTTTTGCTTCACTAGGATTATTTTTAAACATAAAGAACAAATTGTGGAGATTGTCGTCACACAGACCGTCTTCACTAAGCTGAAATAAGGTAACAGGTTATTCGACACTAAGAAATAAACGCCAGGTATTTCAGTTAAAAGTGCTTAGTAACGTCCTTGTCAACCTAAGGGACCAGTCAATATTTACAACTGGTGGAGGGGTGTGAAGTTTTTGGACCCTCTCGAGGGACGGATCCTACATTTTTCAGGTCCCGTCGAGACGGGGGATCAAAAACACACTGACCAACTGGAAGAAAAAGTCATTTTGGGATCTCAAAAATGGCACTTTCATCAGTCAAAATTTCTAAAAACGCCTCAGCCTCAGAAATTTGCAGAAAAGCCTTGACACCTGGCTTCTTGACTTCTTCTAACTTTTAAGTGCTGACCATGTTATGGATGTGGGCATACAAGGAAACAGTGTTCATCATACTTAAGAGATGGATATAAGGATCGTTTCATAGAATATTTTTGACCCAACATGTCTTTTAGTTTAATTTAGTTACAATTAATGGTAACTGCCGGTGTGGAGAGCTACTTACTTAATTTGGCTACAGGACTAATCTTGGCTACAGGAAGCATCCACAGACAGTCGCAATACGTATACGAGAAGCGCATTTTTTGGAGGTGGTCACATTATTTTTGGACCTTGAGTGGTGGTGTCAATATTTTTTTCAGGGTCTCGAAGGGGGTGTCATCGAAATTTAGTGGTCATTTTTGTTTTCCTCTGGCCGCCCCCCCCCCCCCCACCCGGCCAAAAATAAAGACCGATCCCTAACATGATGAGGAACTTACTTTCATATGCTGAAGCACTGATTCCGTTTTTCACAGAGTGAAGTGTGATGTCACATTTTATGGAAACAGCATCATCGGATGCTGATCTGTCTGATTAGTTCAGAAACGTTCTCAAAATATTAGGTGCGATGGAATGACGAAAAAATGTAATTGATTATGGCATTGCAGTTGACCTAAACAAATCTTTCTCAAGGGCGAAATCCTGGAACTTCTGTTTCTATCATATTGGCTATACCAGTATATTCCTATAGGAAAAATCTCCACAGGGAAAAAGCAGAACACGTATTCTTTTAGGTTCAAAGATTTTCAAGTTTCTACAATGTCACATTATTTTATGCCTTTGTTATTGGAATGGGCGCCATCTTAGTGGCATTACGAAAAAATGTACTTCGATTATGGAATCGCAGTTGACCTAAAAAAATCATTCTCAAAGTTGAAATCCTGGTTAATCTGGTATTGGCTATACCAATATATTCCATGGTTTAATATCCACTGGGAGAAAGCTGAACACATATTCTTTTCGGTTCAAAGATCTTCAAGTTTTCACAATGTCGCATCTATGGCTCTTGTAGTCCCATTCTTTATTACAGGGATGGGCGCCATCTTAGTAGCATCAGCACGATGCTTTTCTATTTAATGTCTTTAATATTATTCTGTTCAATTCCAATGATACACTTCTGTGGTATATGTCGTTCACTCTTAATGCTGGATGTTATTAGTGATACAGTTTTCTTTGTTACAAATTATGACTGAGTAAGTGCTGTTTTTATTTTGTTACAGATCAAATGCTTTACTGGAAAAGTAGGGGAGGCAAGTACACATGAGTTTGTTTAATAACAAGTAGCCTAACTAAAATCATGTTTTGCATTAAAAGCTGAATTAATACGATTATTGCACGGAAAAAAAAGTGTGGCATTACCAGGAGCTTATAAATGCATGTACCGTAAATCCTCTATTTATAGCCCAGGCTAATAGTTGAAATTCAACTGTTTTCATCCGGCTACAATTAGTGACCGGCTACAACTGGACACCGGCTATTACAAACGTTAGAAATTAAATTTACGGCATCAATACTTGTAGACCATGTGACAGACATGCTCTTTTATAGAATTTTTAAAAAATCAATCGATTTTGACCTGACTACAAATAGAGACCCGGATACAGCCAGAGATCGGCTGCTACTAATTCGTGATTGACAAAGCACCAGGCTACAATTAAGGACCCGGCCATAAATAAAGAATTTACGGTATCCATGTTGTAACTTTGTACTTCACTAACTTGTCACAAGGTCGCCTGTGAGAGAAGCTGCAGACTTCGCTCACTTGCGCCAGGCCAGTTGATTTAACATCGTTAAAATCCTATTCAGCAAAGCAGTTTTAACAGCAGTTTGGAGCTGGGAGGCAAGATACGCAGTTTCTCTCATCGACCTCGGCTTGAGAAATAAAGCACGCATCACGCTTTAAGTCATTTAACGAATCTGCTTGCGAATTTACAATTGCTAGAACTATTCGCAGCACAAATGATACTTTGCACACATATTTATTAGGTTATTAGGTTACACAGCGTAATTACAGCGTAATTTTTTATGTACGTCAAAAATTAAGCTGTGTAGGTTTTAACCTAATACTATAATTGTACGTTTTCAGTAATAGTAAAAACGGTCACTAATTCGACAACTGGCCGTATGTCATCGGGACTCATTACGAGCCGCCCTGATCCCGAAGTCGTGTGATTCTGTTTTATTTTATTCGAGACTTAGTCGTCCACAAAGCAATGCACTCGATCCTAACTTAACCTACCTTAGAAGAACTACCTTAACTACAAGTTACTCTACACTCAACGCTATACATCACTCAACCAAGAACACCCTGTCTCCACATCTGAACACAATCCCTGTAATATTGTTCCGAAAAGCCCCAAAAGCTCTATAGACCTCCGTGCTATAACTTTTCCTCTGAAATGGCGACATTTTAATTACCAGCAAAATTCTGGCGTGAATGCTCCACCTCGTGAAGTAAATAGGGATTCTTTTTGTTGCAACGGATAGTTTATCGTTTCGTATGATTGTGAGTGGGTTCCAGCAGCACACACCTTACAATCCAAAATAGCGTATCCGTATTTATCCTGGTCGAAAAATAATGCTGTGATAAATAAGCTTCTGAAATTTTTTTCGTTTCTTGCATTTTGCGAAGTGATATCAAATTTGACATCTCAAATTTCAATTAAATCCGTACTTAATGACATGAAAGGGGAGAAACTATCGTCTGTCACATTGAACATAGGAAACAGCGCTTATCTACAAGGTGGAAAGGGTGGCAGAATGCCGCCGGCCTTCAGTCTCAGGGGCCCTCTAAAGAAAAAATTGATTAGATTTAAAAAGGGCTCTTTTGCAGTACACTAGTTTTATTGAATTTGATATAAAGTATATTTAAAAAATAAATTTCGAGCCTCTCCGTCCGTCCAACCCCCTACCATTAAAAAAACATGGTGGCCCATAAAAAACACAGAGCTTAAAAATGTCTGTAAGTCCAAAGTTTTTTCCAAGTTTAAAAAAAAAATAGGGGCCACTTGATTGGAGTACAAAAAAGTGGTCCCTATTTTCACTAGGCCTAAAGGTGAAATTAAAAAAAAACGGAAAAAGTTATGAACTAGGACGTGTTTCACCTCGTGCATTTTCTATGGGCCATCCTGTACATTATGGGGGGGGGGGGCGCACAAGGTCTAATTTGCCACTGGCCCCACCTAACGTAACTACGCCACTGATAGGGAAACTTTCAGTTTCCTATTGCACATCCACTGCGAAAATAAGTTCGAACGACTCGTGCACTAAGAGAAATGCCCATAGTAGGGGCGCTGATGTCGTGAGTGGGTGCTTGGCAATAGTGATTAGGTTATCATGAGTACATTTACAGTGCTCTCACTAGTACCACACGTAATTTAATGTTTAAAAAAAAACATACTTAATGAAATGTGAAGCAAAAAAATAATATCCGTTGCAACAAAACTAAGCCCTATTTTAAAACTACAATCTATTATTTGGCTTCGGCCATTATTGGATTGGTTCATGCTAAGCTTGTACAAAATTTTCAAGTAGATGGGGGAAAAAAACTGAAAACGTTATCGTTCCCCCAACAGAATAACTAACCTCAGATACACTAACCTCAGATCAGGTGCAAGGGTAGCTGCGAGCACTGGGGCGTCAGATTCGATAGGCGTCCTGGTCCCAGTGTACATCTCTGGCTTCCTACAGACCCGGGTTCGATCCTGGCGATGGGAAGTGTATATGTACGGGTTTTTCTCCGGTTGTTTCCCGCCCGTTGCACGAGGGTTTCCTCCGGGTACTCCGGTTTCCTCCCTCATGCGGCAAAAAACAACTGTAATAATGGTGGTACTTCTTCCACTTAACATCTGCCGCCGGGGAATTTGGGTGGGTGGATGCCTCGAGCATCGTCTCTATATATTATTTATTATTATTATACACACTCACAATTGGACAAACACACACAAAATCCAATTCAGCATTGATCGTTTCGCTCGCTCAGCCAATACGTAGTACAATATGTCTAATTTTGCTGTCTAATTTTGCAGGAGACCTTTGAAGAACTTGTGACTAGATGCATAAGCATAACGGATCAGACTGAAGCCGTAAGTATAGTGCAAAGATATTACATTCACGACGAAAAATAACATTGTGACCTTACAGATGGTGGGTTCAACCAAATTAGTTTATATAGTTTTATTGCTTGAACATTTACTCCATATTACTCCATTTAATCCATTCATGTATAATAATAGTTGTACGCTTGTTAAAATACATTTGTAGCTGAATGTTTCCTACTGTGGCAATGTGGTGTTTGTGTTTAATGTTACCTAATATCAGTTCGTTCTGACCATAATAATAGGACCCATGATCGGCAAACAAATTCAAAAGCAAACACCACTTCCACCTTCCAATTCCACCTACTGTGAAATCTCTAAAACTACGTAAGCTTAAAACTACGAGGCCACCATTTGTGCTGTTGACTTCGGCCACATAGTAATGATCTCAACTATTAAGAGGTATATCAAGGGAAAGAATTTGGGACAAAGTTTGGGCTAGTTATTTACGATTTTAGCTTTGTTCGCAGAACTGACCTCATTAAAGTCTAGATTTTACGAAAGGATTGAAATATTGGTACCATTAGCAGTGTAGCCCTAGTTTTGGAGTGGATCAGTCTTACAAATACATGTTTGCGACTCAGTGTTACTGTTTTTCATTCACTTAAATGCGCTTTACGAATTTCACCCTGAATATTAATATCTCACTTATATTGAGAGCATGTTTTGAGTAATATATATATATATATTTCTGTTCTCTCTCTCTTTTTTTAGAGTCTCGACTCCCATATGTGCATCTGGAAGGCAGTGGGAATAATGGTAAGACATCATTTAGGGGTCATGGGAATGTCTGCGCACTCTGCGAGGTGGTTGGAATAACGATAAGCCATCATTGGAGTTTGTGGGAATGACTGCTTACTCTGATAGGTGGAGGGAATAACGGTAAGACATCATTGGGGTGTGTGGGCATGGCTGCTGTTTTGGGAGGAGGTGGGAATAACGGTATGACACTACTAGGGTTTGTCAGAATGTCTGCTTACTCTGATAGGTGGAGGGAATAACAGTAAGATATCATTGGGGTGTGTGGGCATGGCTCCTATTTTGGGAGGAGGTGGGAATAATGGTATGACACTACTAGGGTTTGTCGGAATGTCTGCTTACTCTGATAGGTGGAGGGAATAACAGTAAGACATCATTGGGGTTTATGGGCATGTCTACTGTTTTGGGAGGAGGTGGGAATAATGGTATGACACTACTAGGGTTTGTCGGAATGTCTCCTTACTGTGATAGGTGGAGGGAATAACGGTAAGACATCATTGGGGTTTGTGTGAATGTCTTCTTTAGGAATGGTGTGAATAATGGTAAGACATCCAAGTTGGGTTTAATTGAGGGCCTGCTTTTTTCTCTGGGAGGTGGTGGGAATATGGTGAGAATTACTGGGGTGTTTAAAAGTGCCTGCTAACTTTCGGAGGTGATGCAATAATTGAAAGGCATCAGTGGGGTTCGTGGGAATGTCTGATTGCTCTGTGAGGCTGTGGAATTACAATAATGCATCTGTGGCGTTTCTGGAAATGTCTCTTAATTTGGGAGGTGGTGGTAATAACAGTAAGACATCTTTGAAGTTTGCGGGAATGTCTGATAGGTCTGTGAGGTGTGGGAATAATGGTAAGACATTGAATTTTGTGGGAATATCTGCTTACTCTGAATGGTGATGGGAATAACAATAAGACATCATTTCGATTTGTGAGAATATCTGTTTACTCTGTGAGGCAGTGGGAATAACGGTAATACACCACTGGGGTTTGTGAGATAAGTTGACATAGCTAAAGACCTGAAAGCAGACACTCAATAGAAGAGGAGCGATGTGAAGTGAAAAGTGCGGCAACAGAATAGCAAGGAATGGAAGTTGTAGAGGTAGAACGGAAAAGATAGTCAGTTACGCAGCTGCAGGATGGAGCAAAAGGTGAGGCAAGACAAAAGGCAAGTAATGGCAATAGAAGAGCTGGAGAGGCGAAAATAGGACGGTTAAACAGCTGCAGGATGGAATGAAAGGTTAAGCAAGACAGAGGTAAGGAATGGCAGTTGAAGAGCTAGTGAGGAGAAAATAAGATGGTTAAACAGGCAGGATGATGCGAAGAATGATGCAACACAGAACCAAGGAATCGCAGCTTAAGAGCTACAGAGAGGAAAATAAGATGGTGGCTAAAAAGAACATATTAAACAGTTGCTGGATGAAACGAAAGGTGAGGAACCACATAGAAAAGGAATGGCTGCTGAAAGGCTAGAGAGGAGAAACAGGACATCTAAACTAAATAGATTAAACAGTTACAGGATAAAGCAAAAGGTGAGGAAACACAGTGGCAAGGAAATGCAGCTGAAGAGCTAGAGAGGAGAAAATAAGACGGTTAAACAGATCAACCAGTCGCAGGATGAAACAAAAGGCGAGGCAACACGGAGGCAAGGAATGGCAGTTGAAGAGCTGGAGAGGCGAAAATAGGGCATCTAAACAGCTGCAGGTTGGAACAAAGGGTGAGGCAAGACAAAGGTAAGGAATGGTAGGTGAAGAGATAAAGAGGAGAAAATACGTTGGTTAAACAGGCAGGATGATGTGAAGGGTGAGGCAACACAGTGGCAAGGGATCGCAGTTTAAGAGCCACAGAGTGGAAAATAAGATGGTGGCTATAGAGAACATATTAAACAGTTTCTGGATGAAGCAAAAGGTCATAAAACACACATAAAAGGAAAGGCGGCTGAAAAGCTAGAGAAGAGAAATAGGACGTCTAAACAGTGCAGATCAAACAGTTGCAGTATAAGCAAAAACGTGAGGCTACACATTGGCAAGAAAATGCAGCTGAAGAGTAGAGAGGAGAAAATAGGACGGTTAAGCAGATCAACCAGTTGCAAGATAAAGCAAAAGGTGAGGCAACACAGAGGCAATGAATGGCAGTTGAGGTAGAGAGGAAGAAATAGGAAGTCTGAACAGAGTAGATCAAACACTCGCAGTATGATGCTAAAAGTGAGGAATAGTATGGCGAAACAGAACAGATCAAACCTTTGTATTCACTGTAACAACAAAGATTCCAAATGTTTCCCAAAAGAAATGGTACATAAATTAAAAAATTAAAAAGTCAGGGTTATCGGGTTTCAAAATAAAACTAGAGTAAGTCCACAACAAAGATCATTTTAGTCCTGCTTATAAAGTTTAGGCTGACTAAGAAGCACCTTGAGCTGTGTACCCAGTGTAGCCGCACTGTCGACCACACTCGATATTATGGCACTGTTTATGTTACTGTTTGCGAAAATGTTGAAGAGAAACTAATCGAGAAGCTGATCAGTTTGGAGTGGTTTTAATTCTTTATATTTTCATCGAAGTAAGTTACACGGTTGTGTAGTGATACAGAGTAAAACAAAAACTAGTACAAAATTACAACATGGCCGGATTCACACCAGTCTACCGAAGTGGACCTAACTTTTCCAAGAGAAATCTGGTTTTTAGGCTATTAATGACAGCTAGAAACTAAATAATATTAGTGTATCGTGTTTTAAAAATTTTAAATGCCCTACAGGGCCAGGTGCATATACTTTTAATGAGGGAAAAGTAACTAAGTACAGTGACAAAAAACGGGATTTGTGATGGTTGACTGCGAACCCGATCACCCTGCACAAAGCACAGCCGAGTGGACACTGCCCTTCAAGTCAATAGGACAAGAGATCGAATCGTGTCCATGCGTATGGGAGTCTAAAAATCAAATCCTACAGCATTCGTATTGGCACCCGAGGAGTTAATAATTATAGTGACTGTGAGGATACGAGAATTTTTCTCAACTGAAACATTAAGTCATCTTAGAATATACTAAAGTTGTTTGTATGTTAACCTGGGAGGTTCTCAAACTTAACAGCCATTTTAGTTGTGATTAATGTGGTGATTTATTTCGTATTTTCAGAAAAAAGGCGACATGCCCGCTAAACTCGAGTCTGTAATGACGCCTGTAAGTACTCATCCTTTACACTTTGATTAAGTTGCTCACTGAAAATTTGATTTCTTTGTTACGGTGTTACTTTTGTTATGTTGTTTATTATGCAAACCAAGACATGGTAAGAATGCAGCTTTTCTGGTTGTTTATAAATATCTCGTGGTATAGTAGTTGAGGGAGGTGACTGACGAATATGTTATTAAATGGCATTACATAGTCCTTCCGTTAAGTTATTTTTGTCCTAGCCAACGGATAACAACAATGTTATGATTGTTGCAATTTCCTGCCACTCTGCTACCACCCATACCCTATTATAATGGGGATGTTTGAGAAACTTCAGGGAAATAAAAAATTGAAATTCATTAAGTTTTATTTAATACCTATTCATTTTACAAGTCATATCAACTGTTTGACTTCCGCTTCCTATATAACTAAGGCAGCTATTTCCGGCAGCTATTTCCGGTTTTGTAGAGCATTGTTGTGATTTCACATTTGGATTAAAATATTGTGATTTTCCATTAGCAGTCGCCCAAGCTTTCATTAGATTTAGTTGGATCAATGGTTAAGAGACAATGAGGCCTAGATCCCGTTCGCGTGAAAATATTGTGACGTCATCAGTACTGGGCCTCTTTCTTGAAAACACAGTTCGACTTATTACCTATACAGACAATTCCGTCATTACTTATACAGACAATTCCGTATGACAGACACAAACTGCGGACACACACACACACACACACAAACAAACAAATATTGTGATCTTAGTTATATAGATTATAATATGCATATATGTAAAAGAAACCACTGGGTTGGAGTTCGTTGCAAGTGGTGCAACACACTCCACAGTCATAAAGTATGCAAGACAATTTTTACTTTTAATGGGAACTTTCGTACCAGAATACGAAGGCATTATGGTGGCCCGACAATGTGCTCGTTGTGTTTTAGTAAGCGTAAAAAGCATATGAAGAACTTAAGGAAAAAACGATCAAGGTCAATTTTTCGTGTTTTGAGTTATTCAATATTTAAGGTTTAAAGTATCAGGGAATTCGTACAACGGTAATAACAATGTTTTGGCATGCTCTATACATTCTATACATTATATTATCCCACTATGTCAAATAAATTAACACAAAACAGGCCAAACTTAGATTTTCCTCAGCTTGAGACGTAGTTGATGTTGCTACATTCAGCATTGTTGAGTAAAGACAATGATCGTTCTTCGGTTGAGAGGTACGGACATTGATCGTTTTTCGGTTGAAAGGTGCGGACATTGATCGATCTTCGGTTGAAAGGTACGGACATTGATAGTTTTTTGGTTGAAAGGTACGGACATTGATCGTTCTTCGGTTGAAAG
>JAHWFP010173196.1:45665-74029 GCA_023313725.1 Lithobius niger
TTCATTAACAGCCACTTGCAAAGCCTTCAGATGCCATTTAGAAATCGCCGGAAACGGTAGATGGTAATCCATCATAGATCGCACAAAGGTCCTGAACACTGCCAAAGAGCTCCCCCCTTGTGACATGTTTACCTCCGCATAGTGCACGCAAAACTGCAGTCCGTGCCAACAGATTCTCTTTCACCCAAGCAACAACACGCGACCAGTCAAGAGACGCGTCTAGAATAACACCTAGGTACTTGACATGCGACTTTGGACTTACCACCTGATCTCCAACCCGAAGTTGTACCTGCTCTAGAGCAACTCTGGTATATCTGGTAAACACAGCAACTTCCGTCTTGGCAGGAGCCAAGAGAAGACCTCGCAATCCAAGCAGATGCTGGCTATCATCGAGAGTCTTCTGCACCTGTGCAGACAGCAGATCAAGCACGTCTCCTACGAACCAAACAGCCACATCCTCTGCATAACAGACAATAGTCGCCGAGATGCCAATCTCCACCAAAACCTCATTGATGGCCACAGCAAAAAGTGTCGGACTCAGGCAACTCCTTTGAGGAAGACCCCTGTCAGTAGTTGCTTCAGCCGACCAGTTGCCATTCACCCTTTTCGCAAATACTCATGCACCTAGAAGCGCCACAATGGTGTCAACTAGCCGTGCACTAACTCCCATTTTGACTAGAGCCGCCTTGACCCATGCTATGGACACTGTGCCATAAGCAGCTCTGATATCCAGGAGGACTGCCATGACAACTTTGCCTTGCGTCCATGCTTCCCGAATACTTGAGAGCAGGAATAAAGCCACATCTTGTGCAATACGGTTAGGGCGATAGCCGAACTGCACTTTAGCCAGGCACTGGTAGTAATCGATGTGCCAGCTCAGCCTTCTGATCACCATTCGTTCATAAATTTTCATGACACACGACAACAGAGCAATTGGTCGGTTGTTTATCAGCTGCAAATGATCTGATGCTGCCAGGTTTATGAACTGGGACAAGGATGGTAAACAGCCACTCTGGAGGGATAGGCGCACCATTGAAAACCTGCCAGAACAGGGTCAAAAGAGAATGCTGTTCTCCTGCAGTCCTCTGCCATATGGTGTCATAACCTACGCCATCAATGACTGACGCGCTATTGGCCCTGCAACATGACAGTGATGCTCTAAATTCAGAGAATTCCCACTGAATGCTCCTTACCTGCAACAAGACACCAATACCAGGCACAGGAGGGGCAATCGCCTCTGCGAGGCTGTACACACTCTCAAACCGTGCATTGAATCTATATCCCACGCAAAACTTCACGATTTTCCCCATTGTTGCTGCCGCACTGTAAACCCATGTCTGCGTCGCCTTACTTCCACTGCGACCAACAGTCTTCCACACCTGCTGTAATGAGTTTGATGCAGCCACTTGTTCACACAAGACTCGCCGTACGATGCCTTCTCCTGACCCAGGATAAAGTGCGACTCTTCCACAACACCGCGATACACAATCCACAGCTCGTCGCTGGGGGCTCTCTTCCATTTCCGATATGATTTACGTCTGTCTCTGACAGCAACCGTGCAACGATCCATCCACCACGGTGGGCGACTAGCACGAACAGACCGTAGCATCCTCACTGGCTGTACACCAATCCTTTCACTGAAGATGCATTGCCAACAACCGGATGCTTCGGCTTTGCTTGCTTTGCCTCCGGTCTGCCCTTATGCGGCCACAGAGCGACAGGGAAATGGTCACTCCCGCGCAAATCATCTGACACTTCAAACGTGAACCACTCTGCAATTGTATGCGAACACAGAAAATAATTCAGGACCGACTCCTGGATTCTGTCATGTTGCCACCAGACAAATGTAGGCATACCATCTTGCTTTCAGTACCTTCCTAAGCCACCAAACAGAGCGAACAGAATGCACCACTACTGGTAGAGACAGTTTGGCTCCAAACTTAACGTCGCGCATGCGCAGTAACGTTGCTTCAGCCATTTAGTACCTTCCAAAATTGCAATCACAGCTCAGCGAAATCAACAAGCTCAACAGAATGCTCGTTACGTCATACCTTTAACGTGACCAGACGTGGCTAGTTGACTGGAGCAGGCTACGGTAATGGAAGTAACTAGGCACGAGCAATGCAAAATTGTGAACCATCTCGGGAAGGTGGTTGCGGGTGATTGCCAGTGGTGGAGCTTTTGAGCATGCGCTAGGTACATAAACAGATTCATTGCTGACAATGGTTGATGTAGGCAAGCCACATCAACGCGGCTTTAGTAGGGAATGAGCTGAACTGTCACCAACAGTGGTGCGTTTGGTTCATTCTGTTCGGTGCTTTAGGAAGGTACTGATAATTACAAGACCCTAACTGCCAATTACACTGGCTAATCTACGACCACAAGTGTCCATGTGCAGCGAGCCCCAATCATAGTGGTGACCATTAAAGTCACAACCAATAATAACTGGTGCCCTAAATTGTCTAAACCACTCAGCCATTGGCGGATTGTCTGTGACATGAACAAAGACAACTGTGATCCATTTTCAGGACATATACATTTTGATTGCTACAGTGTGTTCCCCTGTAACCTGATGCACAACCTGAATGGTACAGTACGGGACAGCCCACTTGACAAAACACCCACTTTTGAACCCGAAAATACAAAATCAGCCCCCCAACAGGATGCATCAAATCCCTGCATATTGCTTGCCTCCTGGATGCCCAGAACATCCACTTGATACAGCAAAAACTCAACATCATCTAACTTGTGCTGCAGACCTCGGGCATTCCAAGATGCAATTTTAAAATTTATAGGCACTGCGAATTTAACAAGGGCCCTTACTAAACTCTCCTAACCAAACTCCACACGCCCTCTCCTCTCCCCTCAGACTCACTGCAGCGCAAAATAATCTGGTTATCTTGAATCTGCGATGCGAGGACCTCTTTTGAAAGTTGACCCGCCTCATCATCCGCAGGACTTACATACGTATGATTCCTTGGCTCTTGCACTACACTTACAACTTCTATGCTTTCAGGATCAATGACCATGACATTCTCCATCTCACAATGTTCTCCTCCTTCACCTTCAATAACGGTGACATTTTCCTGAAGGTCTTCCTTCTGCACTATTGGCGTTGGAAACCTCATCCCCTTTTTCCTTTTTCTCTTCCTACTGGCCGGTGGTGTGAGTCATGGCCCATCACTATCTTGGCTACGATCTTCTTGAAGGGATGATTCTTTTTGTTGCTGCACATTCCCACCATCCGTAGCAACTGTGCCATCGCAATTCGCTTCTTGACACCGAATATCCTGGGTTTCTAGCACGGTGGTAAGGCACGGGACACTTGTGCTTATGGTCGGCAGGCTCAGATTAACCTGAACACTGATACGCTGCTGCAGTTGCTGTTGCTGAGATTGTTGCATTCTGCACGATGCCATACTCAGTTGTTTCTGCACCTTCAGCGCTTGGTGTCCTTGCGGTGACATCTACTGCACCAACTTGGCTCTTGCGGCCGCTTGAAGGTGAGGACACAAGTGCCTTGGATCGCACCAGATTTCGCACGTCTCGCACGCGCGACGGTAGTGACATCTCATCCCGCAGCGCAGGCATTACGGCGCGCGATCATTCGCTAGTACCAGCGTCTGGATGCCCTTAATTACGACCACATCTGGCACGTTCTCTATGGTTGTCCCCTCTCGTAGATGCAGCGTCACATGACGAATGGTTGTCTCACACACTGGCTTTCCTCGAAGGCTTAACTTCTCAAATGCATGCCTCTCTAACGTTGCTATGCGCGCGAACCCAGTTGCAACTTCCTGCGCCTTTATCCCACGTGGCAGCCAGTGGAGTCATGCCTGCACTGTTTGTTCATGGAGATCATGCATATCCACCGGATGGCCATTGATGGTGAATCTAGCCTGTAGCAATTTTTGCTTTGACGCCTGAGTCTGCACCTCAATGTCAATTACATGGCCAATTCGCAGTGTGCCAGCTACCACTATCTCTTCAGCACCTACAACATCTGTGACCGCTAGGTAGATCTGTGTAGTTGGGTAGGGTCTACCTGCTAGCGCACAAACCATCACAATCTATCTCTATTCTGTTATAAATACCTATGTTCCTTGTATTATGAATTTATTATATTAGTTATTTTTATTAGTTGTTAGTTATCAACGTATTATCAGTTTTTTGGCCAGCTCTCTTTTTTATATATTAGTCTTTGTTACATATGATGATTTTCTAGTTTTGTTTGAACTAAAAGCCTACTACACGTGAGCCAAGGCTTCGTAGTGGTTGATGTATACACTATGGAAATTTAAAAAATATAAAAAAAACCGACAGTGGCATGTTCATGTTAGTCAGTCCTCCTCCATACAATTTCTTTAGGGCTTGCAGATTTCTTGATTGCCCTTGGTTGCTCAGTTCATCTTCACCCTCGTCTCTGACTTCATCAACTTCCTCCTCTTCACTATCACCCAAACCGGTCCGGGCCTTCTAGTCACTGCTGCACTAAAAAGCTTTATCGATTGTACTGCTGCCTCCCTGTCATGCACATCGCCTCGCACACTCTGCCTCACTGCAGTTGCTGTTGCTGCAGTTTTTCGTACTCCTCCGCCATTTGCTTTTCCTTTGTTACTTTAACTTTCATGACTGTGTCCACTCCATATTCTCTTACTCTTTTCTCACTTACGCCTTGCTTCTGCGCTTCACGCATCACATGCACAAATACCTCATCTGAAACCGCACCTACGTTGAGTTCACTGTCGTTAATTACTTTGCTTTTCCACAACTCCCAGACGAGCGCATCCACATCTGCAGCCGTCAACGCCCTTCAACAATGAACTTTCACAATGATTTATTTAGAGCCCAGGACCACAGCCGCATGCTCTCTACCCTTACAAACTACTTACTATACAGACACTACTTACAATCACACGGATAGTTTACCCATACCATCATAACAACCACCCCACCCCACACACAACACTGTACTTCATGGCCATCACACGTGTCACATCAGCGCACAGCACCCTCTCTCCACTTTCATTTTACTCTTCAACAATGAACTTTTTAGGAAAGACATAAGATGTGCACGATGAATGAATCTGGAGTTTGCTGAGTGGCAAATTACAATGGTTAAAACAATGTAAAACAATCAAACTGATGGTTCAGGGTTCCGTAACTCAAAATGGCTCGACCAAAAGCGTTCTCTATGAGGTTGAATCCCAAGGAAATTTCTGGCTTAGATCATGTTTCAGATTTTAGGTAGGTGCAGTAGTTTTTTTCTGAAATGGTGTACATGTGGCTCCATATGTTTATTCTTGCACGGCATTACGGAAAAGTTGGTATAAATATACCTTCTATACCTATACTAGCTGGCTAAGTTTGGTCGAAATATATTGAATATGAAAGGAGAAATTAATAGTTTTAATTTTGCTGGAGAGGGGATTTCAATCATATATGTACACGGCTATCGTCGTGTATGATAAAACTCTGTATGATGTTGTGTGCACAACATCTTCAGAGTGTACTTTTATTAATCTGCAATAAACAGCACTAAACTATAAATCACAACACTCTAAGGGTATTATCGTTACAGGCTATATAGTCTCTCTGATTGCGATCATTACTCGGTTCATGTGGTGCATTCGAAGGTTGCAAGGTTCGCTTTTCATGCCATCTCAATCGATACTAGTGTACACTGGACAATGCTCGCGCATTGCTTGAATTCTGGGCTTACAGGCAGAATTTTTCAAAACCTACCGTAAAAACATAATCCAAAAAAATTGACTAAAACTTAAACAATGAAATCAATTTGTTAGCTAGACATAACGACCTTTGTTATTAAATCTTATAATGGGTGCGTGTTGACTGTTGGCTGGTTATCGTTAATATCGCACTGACTCTCTCGACGCAGGTATATTTCCATCTCGTCCGTGGGTGTCTCGCACTAAACCATTCGACACAACCCCTCAATGGAAGAGGGGAGGATTGAGGATTAATTTGTACATCTGGATTCAAAAGCTTACCAAGTAATCTTAACATTGCAAATATTTTTTTGTTTTGTTTTTACTCTAAATAAGCAGCACTACATAGCAGATCGGTCTGCACCCAAACTGGTAGAACAAAGTATGTAGATTGCCAGTATCAGTTGGCAGAACAAGTGAGCTGGTACACATGACGCAACTGTAAATGCACAACTTCTTCGAACTGATTAATTTGCATTTCATCGTATATTCGTGCTGAGTAAAATACTTTACTTGTGTTGAGTTTATTTCACCAAGGTACATATAAACTGATTAAAGCAGGGATAAATTTGTTTGATGCATCCTCAAATCAAGGTTGCAGCACATTGTGTTACCTAAAATCACTATGAAAAATAAAGCTCAAACAACCTACAGGCATGATTGATGGCCTAAGTCATTAATATTGCAGTAGAAAGTACTATACGAAAAATGGATTTAACAGGGTAACACCACCAAATGCCAAATCATGCATACAGGAAATTCAAATCCAAGGACATCGTATTATCTTGATAATTGCCCCCTTCCTTCGGTTAACGTGACTAAAGATCTTGGGGGTCTGGTTTTGTGATGGACTTAAGTTCTGCCCGCACTGTCGCAAAATTAATGCATCTGTGTATGCGCGCGTACCTTTGATTAACAGATGCTTTTCATGCGGTGACCGCGAAATCAAAGTTTGGGCATTTAAGGTCTATGTCAGACCAATTTTGGAGTAGGCTAGCCCCGTTTGTTCACCTTACTTGCTTCATGACATTGACGTAGTTGAGGCAGTCCAGCGACGGTTTACCAGGGCATTGCCTATCTTGCGCAACCTGTCGTATGGAAGACGTCTGCAGATCCTTACACTTGACCCACTCGAACTACGAAGAATCAAAATTGATCTTATTCTTACCTACCAAATTATTCATGGTGTAGTTGGGGTAGATATGCCTCTTTTTGACCTGTCGGAGTTAAATCGGACTAGAGGTAATTCCCTGAAGCTTATGGTGCAAACATCATATTTAGATTGTAGACATATTTTTTTTTGCGTTGCGTGTGGTTAGGATTTGGAATTCCTTACCAGACGATATTGTCACCTCACGGACAGTTCATACATTTCGTAGTCGCCTCAGCTCGTTTAATCTAGAGATTTTTATGAGCTGGTCTTATCCTCTGAATTAAACATGTAATCTTGCAGATGATTCCGCTTTTCGTAGGTCTGCTCTCGTCCCATGAAATCTTGGCTGCCTGTTAGTGACGCTTGGTCCTTGCCTGATCCATTGCTATTGCAACAAAGTGTTTTTATTTATTTATTTATTCATTTTTAACGGGTGACAATTCCCATTTTGGGGATGCTTTTGTTTTTAGTACTTATCATAGCCATACTTTGTATTATATAACGTTGCTTTTTAACGGTCTCATTTGTTCATTTGGATTTTATTTTTTACTTGGGCCGATCCTACACCTCCCATGTCCAGCACGTTTGGCGATGCCATCGGGGGCCATAGAGTCCCTGGCAGGTCTAACCTTGGTGGTAAGGCATTCGTGTCCCAATACCTAATCCCCTCACCTTCCCTTGGCCAATCTGTATCATTATTTTTGATTGTCTTCTGTTTTTTTTAAATGAGGCTGGCTGTTAGCGATCTTAGGGTCCTTGCCAGACCTGTTGCTATCATGGCAAAATTGTTATTATTATATTATTATTATTATTATTATATGATGCAAATGAACACTAACGAATTTAAAACAAAATATGAATTTAAAAAAAAATACGAAGTGGAAAGTCAAACTGGCTCTATTTACACCTTTATTTAAACTTATATCATGATTGTTTCAAATATGCAACTGAAACTCTTACTGCCTATCTACGCAACCAGACAAAAAAAACCACTGTTATTCGCGTGTAAAAAGAAGCTTGCTGTTTTGGGTGTGGGGAAGAAGCTTGAGAATGCAAATGAAAATATTCTGGAATTTTTTACCTCACCGAATACATCTGTTCAATGTCATTTCTTAATTATTGATCTATCTGCTAGATTTTAAGTAGAAGTGCTAATTTGGGTATTCTATTTTTTATAGTTAAATGGCTTGAGAAATATTGCAGAATGCATGGATGAAAAACTTTCACCGGTAAGTAACAATTTTACTGGAGACACTTTTGTTTATTCGAGACACCCGCACGATTACTGCTCAACGTGAAGTACTTCAATGACAATTATTCAGGAATTAATGAATGAAGGTGATGTCATGATAATACAGCATCATACAAAAACTGTAACAGTTAGTCATGGTTAATCTGACAACTCACATACATCACTGTGAGTTAATTACGATAACCCACGTTTTTTACATCGACCCAATTTTCATAACAATTACAGAAACACAAACACAAAACCAAAATGTTTCAGAAGTTGATATATTCCGCATGCATTAGTGCAATTTTTAGTCAAGTAAACCAAGCAGGATCACTGCATGTTAAGAGACTACATTATCCAGGGCTAGATGAAACACATGTTTATGCAGTTTTTTTCAGTCGTTTCAACAGGAAATTTTGCCAGGAGCATGCAGTTTTTTAATTACTATGTAGTTGATACCAGAAAGGCCACTACACATTGATAATTCTGACAAATAAAATAAAACAAAAATTAAATATCAGATTTAAAGTTTTACCATTTTGTTAATTATTGCACTAATACGCTCAATGGAGCATATTCCATTCTCTGTGGAGTTCACCATTGCACCCGGAACTTATCGACAAATGGAGTATGCAGCTCACTAGAACGTGAGCTGCATAGCTAATTTTGAATGTTTTCTAAGTTAGAGTTATTTGTATACTTTGTTCCACATTATGTTTTCAGAAAACTGACTGTATGACGCCACGTTTTCTTCCACTACGAGTGCAAAAAATCTGTCAACACCCCATTCGTAAACTCTAGGAGTAACTTTGTTGAGTCTCCAAGTGTGATATCCACAGGTTTCTGCACTCTTAGTGCAAGGAAACGAGTCGTCATCCAGTCAGTTTTCTGAAAACATAATGTGGAACAAACTATAGTTGGTTCGTGTTGCATCTGATGAACGGATTAGAAGTAAAAAAGCATATTTGTGTTTTTGGCCACTAGATTGGCCCGCCATGTTTGAATTTCAAAAAACTTGAGTAAAGTGCTGTCTTGTGAATCAGTGAGTGTGATATTAACCATAAAAACATAATACTCCCACTTATCCTATACTTAATACACGGTGGTGATATCACGCTAACAAAGTGTAAAATTAAAAGTGTACACGTTATATGTAGGTAATCTGACAACCCACGTACACCACAGTGGGTTAATTGTAATAACCCACACTTTTGCCATGTGCTAAAATTGATACTCTAGCACTATTTACAATGTTCGAATTTTCATAACTACGCAAATGACAATTCGAACGTGTACACATCAACAGAATGCCAAACTGAATGGCACATTCGGAAATTAGGTGTTTGTAATACCTTCCGTTAAAAAAAAATTCACGTAACGTTAGCCGAACAACACGTCAAGCCTAACCTATCCGCACGTATACGGCGGCCAAACTATTTCCCATTGGTACGAAAATTAGGCTAGTAACACTTCTAAATACACCTAAAACTACAACCCAAACCTATGCCTAAACTTAAAATATTTGAAGACTATTTACAAGGCTTTACTTGAAACACGAGAAATCCGAAACAAGGACAAAACAAAGACTTCTTTCCCCATCACTTTCTGTTTTTCAACAGTTGGTTCGATCATATTCCAAATTCTCAATTTTAATGTAACTGCAAACAAAATCGCGAAAGACAGTTTTATAATTACGACCAAAAAAAATTGACTAAAACTTTAACAATGAAATCAATTTGTTAGCTAGACATAACGACCTTTTTTGATTAAATCTCATAATGGGTGCGTGTTGGCTGTTGGCTGGTTATCGTTAATATCACACTGACTCTCTCGACGCAGGTATATTTCCATCTCGTCCGTGGGTGTCTCGCGCTAAACCGTTCGACACAACCCTTCAATGCAAGAGGGAAGGATTGACGCTTAATTATGTGTTGACGGCTAGGTCATTAGCACTAACCTCAGTCACAGTGCACTGGTCTAGCTTGCCACTGTGCCACACAATATAGGCTACAGATGTTGAACAAACCCCAGATTTAGATCATATCTTACATCTGTACCTCCTGCAAAAATGTAAAAGCTCCAGACAGGAATTCAGACTCATTGCTCAAACGACAAGCTGATGGAAGAGGCTGCTGTCTCGCGGAGTTAGTGCGATATTAACGATTAATGGCCAACACTCCCGTTGTCTTATACTTATTGTCAATAAAGTATTTCATGAGAAAGCAGAAATCTCACTTATTTTCATCGTGAATAATCAGAAAACCCACCAATCTTTATTTTTGTGCTACTTTTTTTGTAAAGGAATGTCAACCTTTTTTACTTGATTTCAATTTAATGCCTTGTTTTACTAAAAAAAAAACAATTTCACTCTCAGTTAAAAACTATAGGCCTAACCATTATGCACACTACTATTAAAATTGAAAATATACTGCGTGATTTTCAAACGTTAATTAACCATTAGTCAGTAAAGAAACGGCTGCCATTGGCCAATTACGTATGTATTTTGCATTAAATTAAAAGACGAAGGGAGGCTATCTAATACGATTTTCACTTATTCCCTGTAGCCTACTTTATCACTGACGCAACATGTGTTATTGGTGACACGTGTTAGTGTATCTAATAATAAGTATGTAATAAAAAATAGTAAAATAGTAGTAAAATAGTAAAAATAGTATGTAATGATATTAATAATAACAAGAATTTATAGGGTTGGGGAGGAGAATTTGTGACCGAGACCCATACTGAAACGTCTTAGATACATTCACATTAGTTCAGTCTTAGTTTATAGAGGGCGCCACATGTTTTATGTGGGAATTTCTACTCATTTTTTAGCCTAAAATTACACTAAACTAAATGAAACTAGCTTAAGTTTAATTATTATTTAGCCTAGCTTAGTTGTAATTTAGTTTACTTTAGATTTGGGCTGAAAAATCAGCAAAAAGTTACCAGATAGAACACGTGGCGACCTCTGAAAACTCGGACTGAACTAATGGAGACGAATCTAACATGTTTCAATAGGGACTTTTTAGAGTTACAAATTCTCCTCCCAATCACTATAAATTCTTGATAATAAGTATAAGACAACGGGAGTGTTGGCTGGCCATCGTTAATATCGCACTAACTCCGCGAGACAGCAGCCTCTTCCATTAGCTTGTCGTTTGAGCAATGAGTCTGAATTCCTGTCCGGGGCTTTTACGTTTTTGCAGGAGGTACAGATGTAAGATATGATCTAAATCTAGGGTTTGTTCAACATCTCAAGCCCATATTGTGTGGCACAGTGGCAAGCCAGACCAGTGCACTGTGACCTTATCAGCAAAGGACCTAATCAGTGGGTGATGATGTCTCTCTGACCGTCTGTCTGTCTGTGTGTTTGTATCCACGATAACTTTTGAGCCCATTGTTTGAATCATTTAAAATTTTCTTCATGCTTTCTCTGCTGGATTTAAGTTCTCAAACCAATAAAATTCGTTAAGGGCTTCCTGGTTTTTGACTGTAATATGCTAAAGTAATAACATAGTAATAATCGAACAGTGTGGGAGATTACTAAAAAAGGTTGCTGTACAATAACTAAAAAAAAACTCCGACACAAAAGACGACACCAGAAAGCACATGGGTCACTGGTTGAGCACTACAAATTCAACCAATATTCAACCGTATGAGATTTGATATTAGATACGACAGGTCAGTGCTTGTTTAGTAACAGGAATGAGAACAATGGTGTTCATGTCATTTACCAATTAAAGGCACATAACTCCCTCCGGTATATTTTAACGTTTTTCTCGATACATTACGGGAAATAGTTTTATATGAACTCATTTACCTTTTATTTGATCGTTTAAGGGTACGATCCCGATGACAAATGTGGCGCGTGTACGCTAGTAAGCTTCTTTTTTACCGCTCGGTCCGAGGAGTATCTCACTCCCGCCAGAAAGCTTCTCGGGCGTTCATGGGCTACTTTTAACGGTGACGTCACGCGATGTTTACACGCCTAGTCTGTGACGTAGTGATTCTTCGTGCACTTCAAGTCACGTGACTTGCCGCTTTTGAGCGAAAGCCAAGTGAGATAGTAGTGGCCTTTCTCGAGGTACGCAGCTTCAATCCCAGTTAACCTTGTTCTGAGCTTATCAGGAGAAATGGCGAGTGATAAACGCATTTATCTATTCCACCAAGTAGATTTGCTACCGAATCAATAATGGAAAGGACAAAACGTGAATTGGATCAACAATTAGGTTTATCCTATGTTTACCGCAAGAAACTAGGATTAAAGAAGGGGTGGGGCAGGGGTGTCGGGATCCTGACATGGTGATGGACAAAACCAAAGGCGGAGATGAAATTAAATTGTGGATTGAGTTTCAGACGTAAATTCTCGTAGCAGACATAAGGCCTAAGGAAAAAAACGTTTAGCTGCAGTACCAATTAAATTATAATTAGGGTCGGTCGGGAGAAGCTTTTTTTTTTTTTGATGGTTAGCTGTTTCTGTACAGTAACGCCGTTTTTCATTCCGGCATAATGCTAAAACATTAAGTCACAAATTAGGCTACAAGGAAAAAAATAACGGTTGGGAGGAATAATGAGACCGGTCGCAGGGGCGTAAACTTACTGTCCGAAGAAAGGAGGGGGGGGTATCTTCTCCCCCCCCCTCCCAAAAAAAAGCGATACATAATGACCGGTCTCTAAGCATGCCTCCTTGAAATCG
This sequence comes from Lithobius niger, assembly GCA_023313725.1. NCBI lineage: Eukaryota > Metazoa > Arthropoda > Chilopoda > Lithobiomorpha > Lithobiidae > Lithobius > Lithobius niger. The sequence continues at coordinate 58,478 of JAHWFP010173196.1, forward strand.
CCAATAAATTAATATACGCAACATAGTCGGCAACGATAGGACGTAAATTTCGACATCAACACATAATAAAGACCCCCAGAATCTTTTATTTGGTCAACTTTGTTCAAATAAAACTAACGTGTGGGTATTTTACCGCAGCAACAGACAGGAGACATTGATGATCATAACGTGCAGTCATCTGCGACAGTGTTTGTTTACCTCTAGTCGCTCCATCTTTGCCTTTTAACATTTGTACGATGTGTCGCATGGCGCGGCTCCGAAATATGTATGATCTACCGTCGGATGTGACGTCATGCTTGTTTCACAGAGCAATGCGCGCCGCGGTCGTGTGAACTATATTTTGGCGCAGTTGACGTATGAGTAAAGCGGCCAGGATGGAGGGATTTATGTGCCTTTAATTAAATAAATATGGATGTAATTCACCAACACTGTTCAAGTTAGTGGAACAGACTATCCATCTCCCTCATCAGCTATGAGATCAATGATTGGTTATTGGACGATTGTTCAGTTCTGCAGTGATCAGAGGTTTCATGGTGCATTCCATGGATTTACGCTTCCATTTACTGTAGTACACTTCTCCTGTATTTCATAAAGGACTGTGTGTAAAAATTTGGTTTTCGACGAGCTTGGTTCTGCTAAATTTATTCCGGGTTTCAGTCTTCTGTACAGCCGTACCAGCTGAGAAGACTATTGCAACGAGTTTGTCCGTCCGTCCGTCGCTGTTTTCAACTTCGCAACATTACCAGCTGTTGACAACCATTGTTTACAACGTTAGATTCAGTGTGAGAAGTTAGTTAAATCACATGGTAAATTAAAACATTGTTATATCATTATAGTTAATAGAATTCTTCGAGGTAACTAAATTAAATAATAACATTTGATCGTCGAATTAAAATCCTTAGGTAACACTCAATAAAAACAAATGGATTTTAGCTTCGTTGAAAATAGTCTCGTCGCATTGTTGCATGAATAAATAGGCTTACCGTCGAACCAAATTCTCCATTAGGCCTATATCTGCTGCTTACGAAATGAAAACTGCATTTTTAAAATTAGGCCTAAAAATTAGGCCTAAAATCATGTTTCCATGGCAACGTCAAGTTGTTACGAGTCGCTGTTGGCTTCATCAACAGCATCTCTCGTCACTTCCCTACTACCACTGATCCATATAGGGTACGTTGCGCGTTACGATGTAACACTGTAACTGCCTCACCGTGTTGCAAAAATTAATAGGCTTGCTATACAATCCATATCGGCGTTAGCTGTTACTTACGAACTTAAAACTGCTGGTTAAACCAAAGCTAAACCATTCCATCTTAAATTTCACTATCGTTATTTAAGTACGAAAAAAAACAAGATGCAAGTTGCGCGAAGTTTCCAACATTCGTATTAATTACACAATAGTTAATTTAGAATCTAAGTTTGATGTTTCCACGGCGCGAGACAGCGAACGCGATTTCCTCGCATGGTACTGACGTCACACATCATCACCTTGAGCTTGGAGGAATGACGTCATCACAGCACACTAGCGAGTGCGCGCCCGCTTGTGCTTCTAACATGGCGGCTGCGAGACCGAACCGCTCTAACCATAGCAGCGCGAACCAAAACTCATTCTATGCGTGATTTATTAAATTAAAGTTTTCAAGAACGTAGCTAGCGTGAATATTACCGCTACAAAGACTCGTGGAAGTTCGTTCAGCTACGCGGTAATCCACTCAAAACGAAATGCTGGGCAGATAAGCGATTGGACAGTGTCCACTTGTTGCTCGTGGGGAGGGAGAACTAGTTTAGGGGACGTGCGCTTCATTTGAAAAGAATCTCTGCTGCCGTTCTTCAGTAGCTGCAGTGAGGAATGTGAGAGCCGAGCGCGATCTTGCCAGAGCTTGTTGGGCGCATGCGCCAAGGGGTGATGACGTGTGTCATCACACGAACGAGACTTTGCTGTGTTGACTGCACGAACGAAGAATTCTTATGCTAGAATGAATATTTAGACACGTTACTACGTAATAACTATAAACCCTGAGTAGTTTTCGTACCTCTCACATGTTTTTTACGTGTCTTAATTAACGATACTGAAATTTAAGTTGGGAGGGTTTAGCTTTACTTTAAAATTAGGCCTAAAAGCTGAGAATTACGCCTAAAATGTAAAATAGGCCGAAAAGCTAACACATTCTTAACCGACAATTGTGATGGCTACTGCTTTTAGATTAGTATAATAGAGATATAGCTATAGCATAATAGAGAGATAGCTGTTGTAGTGCATGATAGAGGTGTGCGCCTCAACATTGGAAGTGGAGTAACTGTACAGAAGACCGGTGCGACTAGGCAGTCGCTGTAGCCGCTTGTTTCACAATGCCATTCTTGTTTTTCAGATTTGCGGTGATGATGAATGAAGTCAATTACAAGACTGATAATAATAACGGATATTCTGAAGAAATAGTAAAGTGAAGAAGTAACACATTTACCTGCTTTACGTATGTAATTGGGGAAATGGGGAAACAACAACATCTACATAATATGTACGAAATAAATGCATTGGCGTATATGATGAAGTTGTGTCTATTTTTTCTGTTTACTATTAATAGCTTACACATTGTGGGGCGTTTTTACATTACAAAAAAATGAGATGAAATGAAATGGTTGTTATTTTTCGTAATAGTGAATTGTATCCCAAATTCACAATTTTTTGTACTAATTGCGAAGCTGGACAAGTGGATACATTTTACAAATACAGTTTTATTCTAATCATTTATATCGTGACACCGGTAGTAGGCTAATATTACAACATCATACCTCCAACAGTCATTTTCATGTATCGATCCAGATGCTTGCTATGCACTCGGTAAATTCTGTTTGGGAACATGATTAATGAAATTCTGAATGTACGCTTTACGTCTCGTTTTGTATAACTAGGCCTTTTATCCCAAGAGCTAACGTTCGTTATATTTGATACAACTGAAAATCTATTAGTATTATTCTGTTAAGGCATATTTCTACGGTGTTTTTATTTTTAATGAAGTAGACCCTGAAAAATTACTACATAACTCTGGACTAATGATAGTCACCAAAAGCTAAAAGTTCTCAAACACTACTCAGTTTCAAACCTTGTTCAAGTAGACCTAAGCGATAATTCTAGGACGTTTTTTGAAACTACGACGTGAAGTATGAAACAACGACTACCTAGTCACAACCGGTCGTCTATATGCTTCCGGCCACTTGTAAGTTACTTCCGCTTCATGTTTCCGGATTTTTTTTATCTTTTTAAAGGAATACTAAACCCTCCAACAATTAATTTTTTTATCAATAGTTTAGATACTGGAATTAATGTTAACAGTCATCCGACGTTAATAGGTGTCATTGTTTAAGCCGTACGAATTTTTAAGCCACCTGATTTAAGCAGACGATGCACAAGCTCTGGGGAAAATCCTGTTTGAGCAACGCGTCGTGACGTCAAGACTTTTAAGGCGCTTTCCACCTGTCAGCGTGACCTGCGCGTGCGCCAGAAACAAAGCGGCATCGCCCGGGACATCGTTTCCAGTTAGCTCGTTCGCCGCTAAAGCATCATGCCGTCGTGCATAGCGAAGGAGAGTAAAAGTTCGTCAAACCACAAAATAAGTTTGCAAACCTCAAACCACAAACCTCATGTCATTATCTCGAACGGCTCCCGAGTTATCAATATTTCAGTGAAAGTTGCCAACACCGATCCGAAGCCCAAATATCGGCACCTGACCGATCCAGTATCGGTGTCGTTTTGCCTTAGTATATTTATTTATGTGTTTTCCTAATGTGGGTGAGTAGACTGGAACTTGTAGAATCTGCGAAGTTCTCGACCACTGCAAGTAATGGCTGATTAGATTTCTCGGTTGAATGATGTCTTCCCAAAATGCTTGTTTGCCCAGGTTGTCTTTCCTGACCAGTGGAGGCTTCCCTTTGGAACCAGAGAAGCCATCGAGTCCACTTGGCGTATTCCTTGGTTTAGGCTCCTCACCAATATCGAATCTAGGCAGGATGACTCGACTTGAGGATCTGAGAGTTGCCACCTTGTTGTATTATGGTCACACTGTAAACCCCCACAGCCAAATGATGCTCCAAGGAATGTGAAGTTCTTCGTCAGTGACAACCTGGAGTTAGGTGTGTTGATACCCAAGCCCAGTTACCGGACGAGTGCTTTGGAGAATCTGGTGTGGTCTAGACATTAGTTCATTCAGAACCTGCATATTAACCAATAACCCAGATAGGTCTGTGCTTTTACTCTCATCCGGTGTTCAGTGAGAGGCCAGAGGACTGAGGTAAATACTTGGGGTGCCACACACAGTTTGAATGAAAATACTTCTAAGTGACAGGTCAACCCACTTACCCCAAACCGGAAGAATTTGAAGGCCGACAAATGTAGAGGAATGTGCAGAGATCCATCCTCCATGTCTGTCGATGTTGTGATCTCGTCTCTTTGTAGTGACTCTGATGGATGCCTGTGTTTCCTTTTTTAAGCTTTCTTTGTCTATAAACATGTTGAGCAACCTATAGATGGAAAGTCAGTCTAGACCACCTGAACTTCATTGGAGTGCCTTTCACCAAACTGTAGACTTTTGAAGGAAGCAAGTGTGGTGTTGGTGATGCATCCTCTTTGATGGCGATGTAACCTTGGGAGGGTCGTCCGGGTTCTCTGGTGACTAAGGTGGACTCCCCACGCGGAAAATGGAAGGGAAGATAGTAAAACACCAGTCTTAGTATGTTTTCGAATTGCTGTCTGCAAGAAAGGTTTTTGACCAGGCATTAGCAAATGTACCACCCTTGAAGAGGAGTGACCGCATCCTCTGCTGTTGCTCCTGGTGCCCTTTTCGAGAAGCACCGTGGGGACGTCGACTTTTCGGCGCCTAGTCGTTGATGTCTCGTGAAGCATGTGAAGCATCAGCAACTGGGGGATGTTCTACTGGAACCCACCTCAAGAGATAAAGAAGAGGAACCAGCAGAATATTATTATGCACATACAGTTTTACAGAAAATACACCATCTATCATAAACAGCCAAAATCACCAAAAGTGGGAAGGCAGACAACCCGATCCTGGCTGTACATAACTAAAGGGAACTTTTGAGCATCTTCTTGAAAATTTCCCAGAGGGGAGAGGTTTCGGTTTCTAGCCCATGGCCTATAGCACAAATACAATAATAGCAAAAAAAGCACAACACTCAGCACAAGTCCCACTAAATGTACTTGAACTGAAATCAATAAATCTTAGCAAAAATATGAGAATATTAAAAGATACGTAATGCTTGGTACACAAACTCGCCAATACAGAGTAGGATTAATTTAAATATGTATGATTATGCAACTACAAAGTTATTAAACCCTTTACTATGACTAAACGGTACCAACTGAACCTTTTATTTAGTAAACTTCTTATATGGTAATTACATATTGCACAATAAAGAAACAGCACTACAGAAATTGTAGTTCGTCAATTTTTATTGAAACCAATTGCAGCAAAGTGTATGAATAAAAAAGTGTATGATTAAAAGCATGACATGCTGAATCATTTTACTGAATCATTTGCTGAATCATTTGTTACTAAAATTTTAAATATGATTAAATTTTACGTAATGAATCATTTATTCCACACATTTAGTTTATTGGATTGAAAAATTTGATACTACAGAATATGGAAACAACAATAACACAATAACACAAATTACAAACAAAAACGTCAAGTGTGCCGTAAAAAAGGGGTTATATGATTGACCCCTTGTTAAAATGTATACGAATAAAAATTTATCATTTTTAATTAAAATAATCAAATGTACAATTGAGGAAATTGGATCTTTTAAGTGCTGTTGTGCTTTACGTTTTAAATATATGATTCGTAAAGCACAACAGCACTTAAACAGATGCAATTTCTTAATTGTACATTTGATTGTTTCAATTAAAAATGATCAATTTTTATCCGTGTACATTTTAACAAGTGAAAATTCAACCATATAACCCCTTTTTTACGGCACACTTTACGTTTTTGTTTGAAGTCCGTGTACCTTTTTTACGGCTATGGCGTCGCGCAACAAAGGTTTATGCATGCAGTCAATTGTTGCTGGCCACTTTGAAACAATTCAAGTCAGCTCTAAAAGTCTGCATCTGCGAAATAAATACACAATTCTATCGTTTTTAGCTGCCAATTTCGAGATTATCAACACAGCTTAGTTTGGTTTAACAATATATGCCTTTAGCTGAAACACTGATTCTTTCGAACATATTTATTCAGGAGCCGTAGCCCGAAGCCGTACGCCCCTTCACCCTGAAGCATACAACCATAACACCACATGTGACAATGCATTACTCTAACACCAAGGTTTCACCACCATTCAGAGTTCCCACCAAGACACAGCAAACCACTAAACTCGACGAGGACAGCGCTCCGGGGCAACCCTCCTTCTATCTCCCATTTAGGGAAAGGGATTCTATCAATTTCAATTTGTTTATTATGGGTCTCGGTCCTAAGCCACGCACCCAAACTCATTCTAAATTACAAAATGCCAAATACGTAACACCAAACTAACGTCACATTTCCATCTACCATTTCTTTCATTCTACTGTTTCATTCATTCATTCTTTCATTCTTTCAAATAAGGGTTAAAGGGTTTAACGAGCGTTAACCACTCCTGGTCATCTGCCCGAAGCCCTAAGGCCCTATGTCTGCAACAGCCAGATTCCCAGGCGGTCACCCACCCAAGTATCAATCCAGCCCAATGCTTCATTCTTTCAACGGGTTCAAAGGGTTTAACGAGCGTTAACCATTCCTGGTCATTCTTTCATTTTACTGTTCAACAATCAACTTTTTAGCAAAGACATAACACGTGCACGAAGAATGAATCTGGAGTTTGCTGAGTGGCATTGATCCCTAAATACAATGGTTTAAAAAAAATTACAAACATATCAAACACCTCTAGACAGCATCCTTATACTTATACACCATGTACATCGCAAAAAGAAGAGTAGGAGACGGAGAAGGAGACCAGGATACGCGTCACAGCTGGACACCCGTGGTTCCAACGAAGACGGATACTGACCTCGACCTGGCCCTCGTCACAGCGGACAATCCACAAGAGAGAAGGCCGACTACATTCTGCGCCTGACCGCCATACTAGAGGAGGCTCTGCCGTTGGCAACGGTGTCTAGGACAAACTAGCAGGAGATGCTCTGATGTCTGTGGAGACCCACAACTTGGACATGCAGGCGATGTGGCCCAGCCCACACGGTGACGATGGGCTGCCAGAAGTGAATGACCGGTACGTAGGCGGGAGAGGACCCTAGCCGTCGAGAGTGGAAAAAAATTCAGAGGTGACACAAGGGTACACTTTGACTGTGCAGCAAATAGTATACGACCTGTAGAGGCAGACGCCTGGGCACATGGCGTGCGGCAACGGCTCGTTGAAATAAATAAATAAATCAATGGTTAAAACAATGTAAAACAATCAAAATGATCATTTAGGGTCCCGTAACTCCAGAATGGATCGACCAATCGAAAAAATGATCCCCGTTTGTCTATAAATTTTCACATTTATATGTAATCGTATATAGTTATGTACTTGTAAAATTCAACAATGACAGTAACGATAACATTGACAAACAAACAAAAACGTCAAGTGTGCCGTAAAAAAGGGGTTATATGATTGAAGTTTCATTTTACTTGTTAAAATGTACACGGATAAAAATTGGTGATTTTTAATTGAAATAATCAAATGTACAATTCAGAAAATTGCATCTGTTTAAGTGCTGTTGTGCTTTGCTGTTGTGCTGTTGTGCTGTTGTGAAATGCAATTTTCTGAATTGTACATTTGATTATTTCAATTAAAAATCACCAATTTTTATCCGTGTACATTTTAACAAGTAAAATGAAACTTCAATCATATAACCCCTTTTTTTACGGCACACTTGACGTTTTTGTTTGTAATCCGTGTACCTTTTTTACGGCTATGGTGTCGCGCTATAAACGTTTATGCACGCAGTCGATTGTTGCATGCACGAAGAATGGATCTGGAGTTTGCTGAGTGGCATTGTTCCCTAAATACAATGATTAAAACAATGCAAAACAATCAAAATGATCGTTTAGGGTCCCGTAACTCCGGAATGGATGGACCAATTGAAAGAGTGGTCTCTGGAAGGTTGAAGCCCAAGGAAATTTCTGGCTCAGATCATGTTTCAGATTTTAGGTAGGTGCAGTAGTTTTTTCTGAAACCGTGTCACACAAGAACAACAACAACAACAACAACAACAACAACAACAACAACAACAACAACAACAACAACAACAAGTGAACGCTTTTCAAATTTCCGTGTGGCTCCCTACGTTTACTCTTGCACGGAATTGCATAACAGTTTGTGTAAAGTTGGGAAAAGTTGCTTTCTACTATCTGGCCAAGTTTGGTCGAAATATATTGAATAGAAACGGAGAAATTAATAGTTTTAGTTTTGCTGGAGAGAGGACTTCAATCATATATACTGTATACATTATACACGGCTATCGCCGTTGTATGATAACAACAATAGCTAGTTATTATTTAAATGTTTCCCAATTAGTTTACAATCAAGTGTATGGTTAATTTAATAATGTGTGATTAAAGGGGCAACAACAAAGTTTATACAACTTTGTACCATAATTAAATGGTACAAACTGAACCCTTCTATTTCGTTTATTAAATATATGGTAATTGCATATTACACATTAAGGAAACTGCACTACAGAAGTAGTTATAATTTAATTGTTACTGAACCCGATTGCTGCAAACAATATGATGAAAAATGTGTTTGATTAAATGCATGAAGAAATTATTAAAACTTTAACCATGTTAAATTTTACAAAATGAACTTACACGTTTATTACACGTTTTTATGCCACACGCCATGGCTGTCATGGAGAAAATAACTAGAAGCTGATCGTGGCTAGAGGATACTACAGATTCTATAGTTTATTTTCTGAACGTTCTTGCATTTCGGACAATTATTTCCAGTTTTTGGCCTAAGTTGGTTTTCTTATGTAATAATGATTGTTCAAAGTATAGTCTCCAACAGAGATGATACAAAAAACCCAGATGCTGATAAATTAGGGCTATTGCATGAGATGCCATCCAGTATTGTGCCAACATATTATGACTTTAGTCCTTAATGTGTAGGAAAAATTATCAGCTATTATTCTAGTCAATATACCCTTGGTATTACACAATACAATGATAATAGTATAACAACAATAGTAAAAAAATAATATTAATAATTAAAACCATTTGTAATATCAAGTCCAACAAACACAACCCATGATTCAAAAATTTAATAAGTCACTAAGACAAATATTTAGTTCACTTAGAATTCGCTAAGGCAATTGTTCGGTTCGAATTCTTTAAGGTGATTAGTTACTAGACCGTAAATCACAAGCAGTGCCGTAGGTGCTGTTTATATATTGTAAGAAACGATATACGTGAGAAATGACGAGCAAGCAGCATGTTGTTACATGTGATTAAAGTTGATAAGTACAGTCAGTCTGACAATAATTTATAACTAGAGTATGAATAAGAATTACAAAACTAAATTACACGTAGTAGAATGTAATTTTTTTCCTATTAGTGCTTTGTGTAATACCAATCTCAAACAAAACCCACCAAGTTTCATCCAATACAAGTAGTGATATCAGAATAAAAATGTCTGCCACTAAGTGTTCTACATGGTGTACCAACCCTAACCCATGTACTGACCGAAAGGTGTTCCCTTTAGAAAGCAGTGATATCACTCCCACCAACGAACAACCGCTAGGCTAATCCTACCAAATATTAGATCAAAGGGTAAATGAAAAACCAGATCGTTCCTAAACTCGGTAGCTATGGTTAAGTGTTCATTTACCATCTGAACTAATTGTTGGGATTAGCTTGGCGGTTGTTCGTTGGTGGGGTATTATCACTACTTTCTGAGTGGAAAACTTTTCAGTCAATACTTGGTACAAAATGTAAAAAACTTGATGCAGATCTTTTAAATCTGAAATCACTACATGTATTGCTGAAAAGAGGCGGGTTCTTTCACCCAAGTGAATTTTGTTTGTGATATCACTTATTTTGTAATTTTTTGGGTTACCTAACGTTAGCCATGTACTTTTACAAATTTTACAAAATTTTTGACTGCATAATAATTTTTTTGTTCATTTTTTTGTGCTGAAATTGTGGCAAGTTGACTGTAGGGTTGCTTTTTTTTCGTTTTCAGTAACCCTGCTAGGTACTTAACTTAAAGGTACTTTTCAAATTTGTACTCTGCGTCCCCTGTAACAGGTTTCATAAAAATCTAAAGTTCAACACCCATTTTTATGAATTTCTTTTGAATGCAATAGGTTACATTTATCTAGACACACGCTAGTATGTCGTGCCAAGTTAGGCAACAATCATCACAACAAACATCACATCAATTCAATTGTCGAGGTTGTAAACCATTGTGTCGCGGCGCCATAGCGTCGGTGTCTTATATCTTGAAGCATAATTGGGCACATTTCAGGTAATTGGGGAAAAATAATAATGCGGTACAAAATTTTAAATTCAGTTGAAATAAGGAGCAATGACCCACCTGACAAAAATTAACTCGCGTAGGAATGCTAGCTAAGCTGCTTTCAATGCAAAATCTGATCCTCAATAACGTTGAAAATGTGTAACTAGCTAGCTAGTTCTAGTCCGCTCATACCCACGTTAATTTCCATAGGGTGATTATTCATCGATACCGAGATTACGGGAAGGCTTCCAGCTATGAAATTGGACGAATGGCTGCAGTACGATATAAACTGCGTACTTTTAATGGTTTGGACCCTAGGGGTGTAACGAGGATGGCGTGGAATGGCGCGTAAGTACGAAAATATTGCTATAAACATTGTTAGTACTGTCGGGATGGTCTCTCATTGGACAGCCAAAGTTCGGACAATGACAACGTGTATACTGATTTGATTTGATTTATTCATACGAGAGCACTACCCGGGCTTAACCCTCTACGCTCTACTCTACGAGCTAACTAACTTACTAACAAAAGTCCATAGCTTGCTTCTCAAACCTCCACCTAGCTGCAACCACACATCACACTCCATTCAGTACCACACCAAAAAACCACCACGTTTCCACCATCACCCTCTCCCCACAAATACACGTTGTAGCAAGCAACACTAGCCTCCCCCATCCCGAAAATGACCTGGTTGGTCACAAAAGGCAACCACACTCCTCACCGCGTCCCAAAACCCCTTCTCATGGGAAGCCAACCCTAGAACCCTGCTGCGCGACCAATCCGGGCAGAAAACTGCATGCACCCGAAACCTGGCCTATCATGGACAGGAGAAGAGAAAGTGAGACGCTGTCTCCTCGCCTGTCCCACAAGCACAGACTGGGTCAGCACACCATCCCAACCGAAACATATGGGAGCGTAGCAGAACATGGCCCGTACACAATCTGGTAAAAAGCCGCGCATTCCTCCACGAAACCTCCTCCGAAAACTACAGCGATGAGACAAGCGGGTGCACCCCATACAGGTACCTGCCAGAGCACCCACCATCCCAGACTGCTTGCCACGCTTGCTGGGACAAAGAGCGAATCACCGGTTGTAAGTCCCTAAGCACAACAGGGCAGTGCACCACATTTACACCACCATTGCACCCCTCCTTTGCCAACCCATCCACAACCTCATTCCCAAACTCATCAGAATGCCCATGCATCCACTGGATAAATATCTCAATACCCCTTTGCAAAGCAACCCACAGCGTCCTACCAATCTCAAGTGCTAGTGGATGCTCGACACGCAGAGTGGCGAACGAACGTCGCAAGAAGGCTATCCCAGATGCAGAGTCCGAGAACACAGCGAAAGCAGGAAAACCCAGATCGCACCCTTCATCAAGGGCGATAGAGAGGGCAACTAATTCCCCCAAGAAGACTGGAGGTAGCCCTGTCAAGAAAAAACTCCTCCCCAAACGCAGTTCAGGGACAAAGACCCCTGCTCCCCCCACCCATTGCTCACAGCAGAACGATGCATCACAATAAATGCGTGGGACCCTTGGACATGGTGGAACATCAAAGACTGCTAAGACCAAGCCACACCAGACCAAAGACCTAAAAGGGGCAACAAATCCCGGTGCCAGGAATCCCTGAAGAGGCTGGCGCAGCAAGATTGTCGCACCCAGACCGAGCGACCCAAGGCGACCCCTGACACCCTCGGTCAACAACATGACTGCCAATAGACAGCATGCAACCGGGTCCTCCTTACCCCTCGCTACAGCATGCAGACACAGGGCCAAAAGCAGGCCCCTTGCTCTAAGATACAATGGGCAATCACCCGCCTCCACCTGCAGGGCCAGAACAGGGGTCGATGGGAGACCACCAACAATAGTGCGGAGACAATCATTGATTGCCACCTGAACCCCACTCAAGATCCCGCCTGCACAGGCAAGGAACGGCAGGTGGAAGTCCACACACGCTCTTATATACGACCTGTAAATAGAGGTCACCACAGACCGCTTAGCAACAAGACCATTGGCCGTCAAGGACTTAAGGATCCGAAGCCTGGATGAAACAGCCACTATAATTGCGGTGACTTCCTTCTGCCAAGACAAGGTTGCATCTAATTGCACTCCCAAATACCGAACATAGCTAGAGGCTGCCACCAACGAGTCACCCACCATAATGGACCCCTCTAGAGGACCCCTGGAAAAAATCACCAAAACAGTCTTCGCCGTAGAGAGGACCATACCTCTCGACGCTAAGAGACGCACGCCCCTGGCGATGGTGCCTTCCAGCACCGATAACACAGTTTGCAGGCTCATGCCTGCCACACAGACCGCAACATCGTCCGCGTATGCAACTACCCTAGCCGATGAGTTAAGACTGACCAGCAAAGCATTCAGAACCACGGCAAACAAGATCGGGCTGAGGCAACTCCCTTGTGGGAGGCCCCTATCAGTAGACTTCGTTTCAGACCAATGCCCATCAACCCTTGTCGTGTATGTTCTGGCATCAAGCAAGGCCATAATAGCATGGATGAGTTGTGGGCTAACACCAAACTCATGAAGAGCGAAGCCGACTCACTGAATGTCAACCATGTTGTAGGCCGCCTTGATGTCCAGAAAGGCACCGACAACAAGTTCCCCGACTTCCCAAGCACTATGAATGCTTGATTCCAGGTAGAGGATAGCATCCTGAGCCCCACGCTTACTCCGGAAACCAAAACTAGGCTCCAAAGAGTCCCCCGAGGCTTCGAGTTCCCATTCAAGCCTCCTGACCAGCAACCTCTCGTAAACTTTTCGAACGCAGGACAAAAAGGCTATCGGACGATAACTCGTCACCATCGACCGTGGCTTGCCCCGCCCAAGAACAGGCGTAAGAATGGAAAACAACTAAGACGGCGGTGGAGGGCCGCCACAAAAACGACTCTGAAAAAAGGCCAGGAGGTCTTCCTTCCCAGCCGCACTCAAGGAAGACAAATCTCTATAGGAGATAATGGTCAATGCCGACAGCACTGGATGGATTGCATGCTGCCAGAGAAGCCTCAAGCTCCAACATTGACAGGGGCTCATGGTCATTTTCCACACCACATACAACCAGTAGGGGCATCGGGCCCCTACCCAAGCTGAACACATGTGTGAAGTTATCATTGAAGGCGTTTGCCATAGGCAGCCCCCTCAAAACTAAGCCTGCGTCATCCAACACCCACCCTATGCCTAGCCGTGCATACTGCGGGCGGACAAGTTTCCAGACCCGGGCAAGAGATACCCCATGGGTCACCTTTTCGCACAACCGCCTGCCAAACAAAGCCTTTTTCCTACGCAACAAAAATCGTGACTCATGGGCAACACCGACGAAGGCATACCAATGTTCATCAGACGGAAACCGACGAAAACGATCAGAAACAGCCTTATCACACACATTGGTCCACCAAACTGGTTTGCCTCGATTGTCAACACTGCGCTTGCGGCCGTTTTTTTCTTTACACTAAACCACTTTTTGACCCATTCACCAAACTCTCAAAGACTGACAACAGGGCCTCTGACCCTCCTCAAACCCTTTACCATACTGCCGCAGTACCAGCGGAAAGTGGTCACTGCCTCTCAAGTCTTGCGAGACCTAGACACACACTAGTGTACCACGATAAATCTAAACAACGTTGCAAAGAAATTTTATTCACGTCCAATTCACGAAAAATAAATCAACTCTAAAAACAAAGCACAATAAACAAGGCCAAAAACTGGTGAACAGGCCATCAAGTTGAGAGTGGTTCGACCCTTCAAAGGAGTGATATCAACACACCAAAACTAACGAAATAAAACAAATTACAACAAAATTAAAACCAAACCAAAAACCGTTACCAAGTTGAGAATGGTTCGGCCTATAGGCAAAAGGTAGTAGCAAAGTGTTGAAATCCAATTTCTTGATGACGTGGCACTTTATTACACATCTGCACGGTAATGGAGTTTAGTTTAAAACACAATTTTAAAAAAAAGGACTGATATATCAAAAACGAAAACTGGTAAAAGGGACCGCCAAGTTCCGAATGGTTCGGCCCCTCAAAGGATTGATATCAACACACCAAAACATTCGCCAACTTAATCGCACCGAATAATACGTTGGACGTTAAATGAAAACTTGAACATTGCTACCGAACTATTAACTATTAACCTTCGAACTATTAAGCAGTGCGATTAAGTTGGCGAATGTTTTGGTGTGTTGGTATCACTCCTTTGAAGGGCCGAACCATTCGGAACTTGGCGGCCCCTTTTACCAGTTTTGGTTTTTGATATGTTAAAATATCACCATAAACTAGACGGTGCATCAGTTGTATATCAACAGTATTTTCTCGCTCTGGCATAATAGTTCTGTCGTGAATGAACGAGCAGTATTATCTGGTGTATGCAGACAGCATTCTTATTGTCGTTATTCGACGCATTGCCAACACCGGAAATAACGTTTCCTTTATATGGCTGTAACAAGGTGACTAACAAAGGGACAAGTTTTTTTTTCACAGGAGGTTTGTAAAAATAGCATTGCAAATAACTGCATTCATTGCTGTTAGCGCCCCTCTAAGAGTAAAACCATAAAAAGGAACGTTTACCAGTCAAATGGGAACTGAATTCCTACTTTCAGCAAGATCAATTGCATAAAATATTTTATCACGATAGCAAAAAATCTTATCAGTTTTACTTCCATTGCATAAAACTAGAAAATCATGTTCTTACACCATTTTTTTCACCTAGGAACCGCTGACACAATTACAGAATCAGCTAGTGATGTTAGGGCGCAAAGATCACCCATTTCAACTAATTCTAGGCTGATGGCCGCATAATTTTTTTATCGTCACCATCGTCAAATTCTCGAAAACCGAGAATTTATAAAAATAAAGTATCATAGCCACTGGCAGCCAATGTGACAATGATGAATAAATTGTATCAGAAACAAAACCTGTAATGGTGAAAGAACCCGCCAATTTCAGCCAATCAAATTAGTTTACTCGTTAGAAACTGATCAGCCCAGGGCCGTAGCTAGGAATTTTTTCTGGGAGGGCAAACCGGCAATT
>JAHWFP010173197.1:0-13374 GCA_023313725.1 Lithobius niger
AAAAAGGAGTAGTATACTGCATTCCATGTAGAATATGTGCAGCTGTAGATGTTGGTGAGACACACCAGTGTTTCCACGCCCGTTTACAAGAACATCTCAGTGCCACCGAAAATAGAGACATATTGCTCGCAAGAAGATAAAATACCCCATTACCTGGAAAAAATCCTCAATCCTATTCAAATCCAATACCCTCCAAGATAGCCACTCACGCGCTTTAGAGTCCATAGCTATAAAAATATGCCACTCATGAATCTTACAGCAGCCTCATACAGGTGGGCTACGAGGAGCGGCTGAGTCTATCCAGGCTGCCAACTCTGGAACAGAGACGAAAGAGGGGCATGCTAATTGAGTGCTGCAAAATCCTAAAGAGGTATTACAGACTCGACCCAAACGAGTTCTTCACGATGGCCACCACCACTAACTTAAGAGGGAACTCCTTCAAGCTACACAAGCCACACAGTAGACTTAGTGCGCAGAAACATTTTTTCTCTGTTGCCGTTATTGATGAGTGGAACAATCTTCCAGACGACCTGTGCAAGGCCAGCTCAAGGCAATGTTGGACAGGCACAAGCCGCAGCATTAACTCCCCCACGGGGCATGGCTATAAGTCACAGACTTTGCTGCATTGTGGAATAAACTAAACAACAACATCGACAAACTACTGCATCCGAGGCTTACTGAAAACTCAAAAGGAAGTGGAACTGCCAGGTCCAAAGAGATATACAGCTAAATAGTACACAACCACTGTAAGACGCGTGACCTAGTGTGTCCGATGTAATCGTCCTTTTTTTTTTAACTTATCACTCCGACAATCACTCCGACAAAGATGAACTTTATTCACCGAAAATTCAGTGAACATCTTAACAGTGTTCGTTTTTGTGGTTTTAGTGTAAAAACGTAATAATGTCCTTCTATAACCACAGAAGACGCTGCTTGCCGGTTTGTGCGAAATGTTGTAATGAAATGAATCCCTAAACACAAATAAACTAGCAAGCTAGGTGCATTTTGGAAGTTAGAACACACTCTTTCAAAACACAAAACACAAACAAATGGTTCGTTTGGAGCAAATTTTTGACAAACTATACGCTGGTGGGGGAAAACGACATTTGTCTTCTTCAAGCTATTTTCTGTGAGGTGTTTTCTTTAGGGTTATTTGCTTTGCTGTTGCGTCTGTTGCTTTTGAATTAGGCGCCGGTGACAACTGATTTTTATCATCCGCGATCAATGAATGCTTAGTCCTTCTCTAAAAACCAGCAATTTTCATAATATTTTGTAAGAATGGGAGTTCCCATAATCGGGGTGATTAGATGAGGTTCTTTTTGTGTTCCCTAAGGTTTTTTTTTTAATTTTGCTTGGGCTAATATTAATTTGATTTCATTGTTTTTTTTTTGTATGTTGAAATATTTTCACTGTTTTCAACAGTCTTAGAAAAGTCTTGAAAAGTTGTGGAGAATATTGTTATTGACTGTGTGTGCGAACCTTGTCTTACAGATTTACAGACGAGTACTTCAAGGACAAAAAAGACCGATGCTACGGTATCCACGTGGCCGTTGTTTTCTATGCCCTGACGGAGCAACCAGTTGATGTTCTAGAACCAGCACGGAAACAGTTTAATGGTACTGGCTCGTACGGAAATGGAGCTGCCATGAGAGTTACTCCTGTGGCTTTATTCTACCACCAGGACGTAGAGAAAATGGTGGAGGTGAGTTTTAAGATATGTCAAGTTTATTCATCCCTTGTCAGTCAGCCAGTATTATTCATAACATTTGCACAAATACTTAAAACATAAAGAACATGCCACACCGCACCGTTTTGTCCGTCATGTCCGTCGTCCGATGCCTCAAATGCAGCCTGCGGGCACAACGCAGAGCCTCTGTTGTGTGTCCGACGCTTTTCGACAAATTTCATATTTCTCCGGTTGTCGGACGGGTGAAGTTGTCTGTTAGCCAATCTAAATGCTGAGCGCCACACGTGTCTTTCTATTAGCGCTTGAGGTAAACATGGCGGCTGCACACCCAAAAATTGGAAAGAATTATTCTAAAAATAAGTGTACATAACTAGTAACAATACGAGCACTCACACAAATTGGTTTTAGTGGCAAGAATGACCCCAATTCAGTGCGTACCTATAGTTTTCCTTTTGGACGACTACATTCCTTTTACATGGGGGAGGTGGAATTAGGTCAGCAAGCGTTCTTAGCGGACAGTTAAGTGACGGGGTTCTTCATTTTTCAGCATTGCTTTGCCGGACAACGGTGACGGTGACGACGTGGTGCGTACAGGCCTTAATGATTTAGATTCAGAGAGATGATCATCATGTTCTTGTCGCTTCCACGGGTTTCTTTCGTGGACCCAGCAACACCAAACAAAAGCAATTTTGTTGATAAGTGGTTTGACATTCTGAAGCAATTTGTCTTTAGCCTTGTTACTGCTTGCAAGCGATAGAATCTTCTGTAGGTAAATTGTTAAAAACGTTTCGTTATGTATTTATGTCAATGAAGCACCAGAAGCACAAGTCGCGCATGTTTGTATAACGCGTTCATTTCGATACTTACTTCGATGTCTTCGCCAGATCAATAGTTTTAACATATCACCTCATGCTGCAAATGAAACGAAAGAAGTGTTGTTTTAAACTTAAGTCTGATAATTTTAGCATCGACATATAACCATTTTATACAAACTTATACAATTTTGGCTTCTTGGAGGTAACGTTGAGGTGTCAGTGTACGCCATGGATAGATACTGGAAACATGTAATTTGTTCGTAGTGTCGCTTGAATTTTAGGCAAAGAATTCTGAAAGTACAGCACAGAGATGTGCACGTGATTGGTTACGTAGTTTTAAACACCTCCCATTTTCTACATTTTCAAAGTTGGACATGTCCACTGTAATGAAGAGGTTCAAAGTAAATAGGAACGAATGGATATTTTCAATGGCCAACATATAGCTTTCATGCAAGTTGTAAACAAAAACTATATTTGAAAGGACATTGCTAAAGTGTTGTTTCAAGTGGCAGTGTAAACGTAGTGGTTAGATATTACTACGCCTGTGTTAGGTTTAACACAACCTTCAGCGTCATCTACTGCGGACAGTGTGGTATCTGCTAGGATCACATATCCCACTCTTCTGTTTAACTCTACTATTCCAAGCCTGTAACCCATCACTGAAGAGTGGGAAGGGGTTGGGGGTCGGGATCGTAAGTCACATTTTGAACCTTTATTGAATAATGAAAAATTTCTGTTTGCCGTGTTTCTCTTCCCTGCCGAATGCAGAAAAATTTGTAATAGACCATTAAAGGGATATACCTCCCAGCGCCATTTTTCTCGATCTACCACATCAAGTACGGCCTATTTCCTTAACGTTATTCAATCCCTTGGTAACTTCCGTTTTAAAATGTGGCGTCTAGGAGATTTTCTGTTGAATAACTGTTAATTTTAATTACTGTGTCCTACACGTATATGATGCTTTGCGCGCTTACAATAATCATGACTTTTCTTCTCTGTGTGTGCATATACTAATTTTCTAATAATTACCATGAAATCAACAATCTAAAAGACTAATGCGATAAAAAATTAAATTCATTATCCCAATAGATCGCCGAAGCAAAATTATACGACACTTGCCTAGAAAATTATAAATTGTGATGTTAAAATATGAGAATCATTCCGGTTTGCAACGACACAATCTTTAACTTGGTGCTGTTTTGTGTACTATTCCCAAAGCCAACCGAGACAGCAGCTACGTTCTTCGCTGCGAGGAACGTAGCTACCACTCCAGCCGACCTTGGCTCTGGTAAATCGCGGATGGCGATCTGCACGTAGCTGTTATAAGGCAGGCTGGGTGTCCCTTTAAAAGGTGGAAAATAGTGAAAGTTGTTACCAGGAGCAGATAAATGCATACACATCCGTCGTCCATATGACGTAGGAATATCCACATTGCAACTCTATCCCTTGTTAAAAAGCCCTCTAGAAGATAAGCCGCAGGTTTAATTTCTCGGCACCAATCCAGGTCATTCAGTATCGCTAGAATAATTTATCAGCACTTTCTAAGAAGGGTTAACTTCAAGGATTGTGCGAGAAATGGCGTGGAGTTAGAAGGTGAGAAACTTAATTTCTGTCCCAGTCAACATTGGCTTCAACAATGAACTTTTCGTCGCTTCAGCATTGCTTCAGTGCTGCTCCTTCTCAGAAGCGGTTTGCTTGGCCAACCACATCAGGTTTGATATTTCACACACGTATTTATCAGGTAAAGACCTGCACACCATATACAGTAGTTTTCTATCACTCGTTCTAAAGTGGCTTGGTAGCATGGGGTCGCAACCAAGAATGTGAGACGGAATGCAGGGTAATATTAACATGGACACTCCTGCATTAGACCCTATGGCCCCCTTCGTTATGCCACTCCTGCTTAAACAACTAAAACGTCATAGTTGTCTGCTATTCTCTAATGATCGATGCATGTCTGACAATGTAATTAATCTAAATAAGCATCTTGTGATGGCCTGATGTGGACAGGTGGACTATTATTTCATCTTTAGGCATTACAGCCTGTCGAAAATTCACAAATTGGTAATATTTGTTTAAAGTCGCTAGCAATACAAGCGCACAAAATTGAAAACTATATGTTGACGACATCCAAGCCCCTTTTGTTCTCAGTATTACCTCATTCCGGTCGCACCCAAAGATGGCTACAGCTCACTCATTTTTTTTTCGCTCCTGGTAATTACTTTCCTTAAGGTCAAATATATGACGTAGTTTGCTTTTTCTAAGTACCGTTGCTTAGTGAATCCTTGCAAAATTAAACAAGTAAAAAACGCCATCAAGTAGAACTTATTACTGCTCAACCATCTGGCCTGTAGGGAAAGCATAATGCTGGTAATTACACTATTAACTCTACTCTAAGCCTGTCCATCCTTGATCTTATTTAGACCTTTTCAGTAACATGAAAATTTTAAACAGTGTCACTAATCGGGGCTTTTATGGTGTCAGGCTGCCAAAATCTTCCGATCAGACAAAAGTTGCAGCCAGTTCTTTCGCAAGTGGCTAATGGTCACCTTGCTGTTATTATGCGTTACATGGATAGGACGGAGGTTAATGTCGTTGGTAGCATGTGTCGTGATCTTCATTTCACTCCCTCCCAATCCTCTAAGTTACGTGTGAAGTGTGTGCCGTAACTCGCGTACCACTGAAGTTTAAAAGGATAAGAAATTAAAGGAAAAGTTCAGCAGGATGCGTCGTGACTCACTCGTATGTCAGTGTCTCCTTGTGTCACAGGATCTATTCACTGCTGTATGTGTGATTCTCTATATCCAGAATCAGAGTTGACGTCACCACAGACTGTTCCTTAAATTGTATTGATGCGTTTTCAACAAGGTAGGCGTGAGTGATCATATTTTTTTTCCTTAATTGGCTTCGTGTCGATTTGGCAGGAAAATAAGCTTATTTGTCCGGCCTTAGTCTTTATCTAAGAATAGCCTACACTTTTGACCAAGAGGTGACAAGTACAGAGCAGCTCAACAACATTCGTATGTCTGAAAATTTAAATAATTACTAAAATGCCTTTTATTTCTTCCCAGGGAGCACGGCAGCAAGGACTTGTAACACATGCTCATGCTGATGGGTACAACGGTGCCATTCTTCTCTGTCTTGCAATTCGAGCGTCATTAAAAACAAGCCCAAAAACTGCAGTTGAACCTATACCATTTCTGGAGGAGCTTGAAACTGCTATGAAACCAATCGAGTCAGTCAAATACATTTTTCCAAAATTTATTAAACGTATTTTACTGTAATTTACACATGTATACCGTACTCAAATAGGAAATAATACCGTTCATCTTTAGGGAATACCGTAATACATATTTACCACTACAGGGGAGCAATCATACATGTTTGTCCGTTGAATTTTCGGTGAACCCCTTCACCAGCACTACAACAAATTATACCAAAAATTCATCACATCACATCACAAGAGAAGACGGCACACGAACGTGTTCGATGGGTGAACCACTGATCTATAACACACGTTATAATTGGATCGCCTATGAGGAAGGCTATTCGGGCCGCTGTAGCTGATGAATGTTTTTGTAGGCACCACTCATAATGTTCACGTGGAGCACTTCGTCCTGCTTAAATGTTTTCATCGCCAATGACTCAAGTACACATAGATGACTTTCGTGCAGGACATTCGACTTTAACAACACAGACGTTTCCTCCCAACAGATGTCATGTTTTTCGTACTTGTGGTGAATGCGATCCCGTTTTTGCGTTTACCGTTGCGAACAGCATCCACATGGTCTTTGAGACTAACAAAAGAGTGCCTGTGTGTGTCACCCATGTAGATGGGAGATGGGAGATAGCCAAATCCCTTGGCGTAACGTTTACCGCAAATCTTAAGGTCACCAGGCAATGTGCTATTTCTGCCCAACTCGCTAATATGCTTCTTGGCCGCATCAAGAAGCATATTTCCTTCTTCAGCACCACCTCCATTAAAACACTCTACACTTCATACATCAGGCCTCACCTTGAATACTGACTGCATCCAGGTATGGAGCCCTCAACTTATTAAAGACCAGCAGCTCCTGGAATGCATTCAGAGGCGCGCTACCAAGCTTGTTCCATGACTGCGTGCACTTCCATACGATGCTAGGCTCAGGGAGCCTTTACGACCGCCGCATCGGAGGTGACCTACGTCACACCTACAAAATCCTGAGTGGGATTAATCGTGCCGAGACTAAAGGGTTCTTCACCTTGGCCCCCTCTATTGGCACTCGTCGACAGCCTCAAGTTTCAACGCACACGTGTGAGCACCAATGTCGGGAAGCACTTCTTTTCTTATCGTGTGATTGACCACTGGAACCGGCTTCCGCATAATGTGATTGAAGCCAGATCTGTTAATGGATGGAAGACAGCCTATGACAAAATATTTTCTGCCAGGCAGTGAACTCTCTGCTCATCCATCCATAAAAGCTTGGCTTTGGTTGTGTATTTAGTTTAAGTTTAAGGTAGCACTGTAATTTTTGCAGGGCATACAATACACCACCCCCAACAACTCTGTTCCAGTGTTGCAAAGTGGAGGATGGAAGTGGTGGTGAGGGGGGAGGGGAGGAGGTGTTTTCAGCGTCTTGGTGCTTGTTCCATACCCCATACCAGTGTACAGGTTTCAGCACAACCGGGGGAGGGGGCTGAGAAGCGGCAAATAAAATAGCTTCTTGAAGCCAAGGCCGACCGGAGTACAAAATCACGTCTCGTTTCTCGACACTACGCCAGTTCACGCACTTGCAGGTAAGTTTATGCCTTTTAGTGTTGCTGTAGTAAAATAAGATTTTTGGCGTGCTGAATTAACCGGCGCAAAGGCCAGGAAACGAAACCCAAAGCTTCTCTTCCAGATGACCTTGTCACAAGGTATGGATTATGAAGCGATACTTATAGCATGGACACTCCCATGGCGTGTATGCATTTATAAGCTCCTTGTTATGTCGAGTAGCCTTCACAGAATATTTGGTAATTATTTGATATTCAGCTGAGCATTGGATTTGGCCGAGTAACTATATTCAGTATTTCGTTGGCTAGGTAATACTAACAATTTTAGCTGAATAATTGTTTAATACAAGTTGTGCAATTTTTTTTATTGCAGACCGTTTGAGTAAGTATTTATCTTTTGGTTTATGATGATATGAATTCGTCTCCTAATTTGTCCGTTTTGGGTGCAAATAACCAACGTACTGTCGTGCTCTTCCCTTTAAATCTTGGGAATCTTAGAATTTGTACATTTAGCGGGTGATGTGGGGGGGGGGAAATTCATAATCAAGAGATCTTTACCTGTGTTTTTTAAAAGTTTAATTTCAGATGTGACATTCACAGTAACGGTATTAACAATGTTTCTTGTTGCTCGGAAAATATACTATACCTGTAAATTTTTGCATTTATGCTCTCTGTGCCTTGAGGATTTTAAGTTACGTTGATCCGCCCAGCTTGCTAACCCAATCCCGCATGCACGGCCCTCCTTATAAATAGAGCTCGATCGACCCATCTACTGTTCTCAAGCGACCTGTCATACGGTCGCGCTACTTTTTGCTTTTTGTTTTTTTCCTTCTGGATTTTCGTCAACTGGACCACGATCACTTTTCCCTTTCTGGCAGCGATATCTGCTGCTGCTCGGCAGAACTTGATCGACGGTTCCCGGGACATATCTGCTGCTGCTCGGCAGAACTTGATCGACTTTTCCCGGGACATGACTAACGTTGCCGCCAATGTACCGACCCAATGCGTCTCCCAGCAACGAATGCTCCATCTTTTTTCCTTTCAAGCTGGCGATTTTGATACCGTGAGGTGTCACCGCTGCTGCCTTGCATCATTCGCCCATCAACTGCTTACATCCCTTCTGGAATCCCACCCTAACTCCCCTATCAAGGACACCGGCCGCCCCCCCCCCCCGACCTGATAGATCGAGAGAGAACAATAGATGCGAATGCTTTCGAGCAAGCCCTATAAGGACGGCCGCGCATGCGCGGTTGGGTTGGCAAGCAGGGTGAATCCACATATCTTAAAATCCTCAAGGCACAGAGAGCATAGATGCACAAATTTACAGGTATAATATATTTTCCTTTGCAAAAGAAACACATTTTTAGCCGGCATTCATGGGGGGGGGGGGGGGGGAATTTATGTTTCCAGTTACCGTGAAAATATACAATACCTATTTAAAGCATTCTTCTTCTCCTAATGCTGTTCAATTTAGAGAAAATAATTCGAAGATATCCTTCCGCATCGCCACCCACTGCGCAAGTGCGCAGCCTCCTAGTATATAAATCGAAGCGGAGCGGCTTGGCTCATCTTTTCTTCTCTACGACGAACTGCTGTTCAACCGCTCCATACCATCGCTCACGCTGCCGATCCTTGATCCTCGATACGTCCTTGCCATGCCGCAGACTAAGCGTACTCCCAAGGACTTGTCGGCTTGCCCTGCACGATTCGCATCTCCGGTTTCCCTGGACCTTCCTGTTTCGAGGAATGTGAAGGTTCTTGAATTAACTACGGACCAGGATTCCTTGGAACCTTTAATGACTTTAATGAATCTTTTCCTGTCCGAACAGTCTTTTCCGCCTCCGCCTTGTGGTACGGCGACTACGTCTTCGATCCCATGCAGCCAGCCGGTGCCTGCCAGCAATCTGTGATCCCTCAGCGAAGAACTTTTTAGCACTAAAGAACGCTACGCCAGTTTAAAACTTCAAGTCAAGGCTCGGAAAGCGGCATCCATGGTGGCCTCCTCGTCCGCGCCTCAACTTACACCTCTCGATTTGTCTTCGTGATCCACTCAGCCCTCCCCCAGTGTACGGTCTGCCACTGCACAGGCTAACGGTCCGCTTTCCAGCTCTCAAGTTAGTCTCTTCTCTCCGCACCTTTAAGAGGAAACAGCCAACTGCACTCGCTTCCGACTACACCTCAGCCTGGTTGCCTCTGTACCAAAACGTCAGCACACGATGGGGGAGGCGGTCCTTCTCAACAAACTGATACTGCTCCGCCGGCACCCGCTCCGTCCATTCATGTTCCGAATCCAGGACACCATTCACCCTTGTACGAGGACACTGATAATAACTCTTACTACTCTCGTGATCCATCCTCACTAGGACACCCTGATCCTCCCTTCCATGGGGATCCCGATCCCTTGGACAATCCCCAACCAGAATTAATGAAAACAGTCGAAGGTATTATCCCCGACTGCTTCCTATACAAGCCAAGCCCGGAATTGGACTCTACTAGCAAGAACCGTGGCCTGCTACAGGCTTCAGATTGGACTTCGGGAATGGCTTCCTCACCAACCACCGTTATTGGGACAGTCCACCATGCTCCTCATAACGCTCCTACGGACAGGAGGCGTCCTCCTTGGCAACGGTACTCCACTAGAATTGGATAAATATCCGCCTCCGCCTTCGACTACCTGCTCGGCCTCTCGGTCAGTCCTTCCTCTTTGCAACAATAGCTTGGTGGACGGACACACTCAATCTCACGGCTACGGTTCCCCTACACGAACCGCTTCCCCAGATAAACCTCTTCACAGATGCATCAATGACAGGATGGGGAGGCCACATCGGCAACATGACTGTCTCTGGCAGATGGGACTCCGAGACTCCCGACTATATCAATCGCTATGAACTACGAGCAGTCCTCCTCAGACTACGCCATTTTCAGCATTACCTGGCAGGACACGTCGACAACATAACTGCAGTTGCATATTTCAGGAAGGGAGGTGGAACACCTTCCTTTTCCCTTCATCAAATTACCTCCGAGATTTTTAAATTATGCATTCAACTCCGAATTTGCCTCCTACCGCTCCACATTCCCGGCAACTTGAATGTGATTGCCAGTTCCCTTTCAAGACAACCAGCAAATGGACTCTGCATCCCTCAATATGCACCGACCTTTTCCATCTATGGATCTATGGGGTCACGCGATGCTAGACCTGTTTGCCATGAGGTTCAATGCCAGACTTCCCCACTTCGTCAGCCCGCTCCTGATTCCCCGGGCCTGGGGTGTGGATGCCCTCACCCTAGACTGGAATCACCTGTTCGCATACGCTTTTCCCCCCCCCCCTCCCTCCTCGGCTATTGCCCCTAGTTCTTCGCAAAATTGCCAACTTCCGGGGCCGGTTCCTACTAATCGCCCCGGATTGGCCAGTTTGGTTCCTGACCCTTCTCAATCTTCTCATCAACACACCTCACCGTCTCCCGATCCGCCTGGACCCACTCTCCCAAGGAGGCAGGAGAGTCCTACACCCGAACCCACGAGCATTCTGACTGCACGGGTGGCTGTTATCGTCCAGCTCCTCCGAGCAACAGGAGTTTTTGAGGACGAGGCTCTTCGCACCTCTACCAACAAGATCTACGACAGCCACAGGCAACGGTGTGCCAAGGAACAGGTTGATTCTATCAATTGCGGAACTCCTCCGCTTCTTGACATTCTTGTTCACCAGTGGACTACGTGGCTCTACGATCGTAGTGTATCGCTCCGCCCGAAATGCAGATTTTAGGGCTGCTGGAAATAACAGTCTCCTCAATGATTTCGGATTTCCTCTCTGATCCATTCCTTCCAGATTGATAGGCCTTGCGCACCCAAACAGTTTCCTGATTGGAATCTTTCCATTGTCCTCTCGGCGCTCCTATCCCCATCGTATGAACCTATGGCTTCCTGCCAACTAAGTCACCTAACTCGGAAAACTGTCTTCGTAGTAGGCCTAGCACGTCTGTCTTCGATAAGGAGAATTACAAGCCCTTTCCGCCACTGCTACAGACTTGTTTTTTCCTCGATGACTACACCGTAGTAACTTTGACTCCAAGAGCAACTTTCCGGGCCAAAACTCAAAAACCGGAGGATAGAACAAGACCATTTATCATCCCCTCACTTTCCAACATCCTCGGCGATGATCAGGAACGAGCATTATGCCCTGTTAGATCGATCCGCTTTTACCTCAAGGCATCCAAACCTATCCGTCGTGGTCGGACCCAGTTATTTTTACCTTTCACCACCAAAGTAGGAGTTACATCAACTCGGATGATTGCTACATGGCTCAAGACAGTTATAGTCCAAGCCTATGATGCCCTTAACATTAGCTGTGCAGAAGAAGGCATTCGTGTCACAGCTCACGAGTTGCGTGCAATCGCCACCTCTTGGGCGCATTACAGAAATCATGGAAGCCGCATCCTGGTGTAGCCCCAACAGTCTTCACTTCCCACTACCTCCGAGATATGTCTCACCATGCGGAAGGACTGTACCGAATCAGGCCCTTTGTCGCAGCCCGACGTGTACTCTAACCCCTTTGCACACTTTTGTTCTGTGTAGAGAACCGCTCGCTACCCGAAGGGGCTTTGTCAGATGGCGCTCGCCGCCTTGACAAAATCTGTGGACTGCTTTAAAATAGGTAATGTATATTGTCATGTCAACTAGAAACTCCAAAATACCAGTATTACCTGGTTGATTTTGGTTTCTATTGCCTGTTGAAAATATACATTACCTTAGTCCCACCCTCCTCCCTTCTTGTCGCCATCTAGGCACAATAGAGGATCGAAAAGATGAGCCAAGCCTTTGCGCATTGAGTAGCGACGCGGAAGGATATCTTTGAACTATTTTCTCTAAATTGAACAGCATTAGAAGGACAATACTTTAAAATAGGTAATGTATATCTTAAATAGGGAATAGAAACCAAAATCAACCAGGTTATACTGGTATTTTGGAGTTTTTCGTTAAAGTTTTATAATCTGAAATCCTGGAAAACTAACTTGCTGATTCAGTAGCCACATATTTTTAAGCAATATCGTATAAATTACTTGTTATTCGACTGAATGCGCCATTTGTTTTGCACCGATTATTTAGCAGTTTAACTATTCAGTCGTACATTCGATACAGTATTTGCAAGTTGAGTATTCTATTGTACATTCGGTATTTGATTAACTCCATATTCGGTACACCCCTAAAAATTAATTTGTATTCGCAGAGGGAGTCGCCCTGCGTACGGTGAAGCACTGAAGAAAATTAAGGCTTTATTCAGTCGGTCTGAACCACCGACCATCAATGAAGTGGTAGAGGAGTTAGGTGAGTAACAGAGAAGTAGGCCACTGGTTGTTAGCCGGACACCAAAACAAACGCAACACATACTTAAATTTAAGTACACAAATTTAAACATACCGTAAATCACGTAATAACCATGTGAATACTTCTGGCAGAGCAAAAATCAGAACGATACCTACCTAAATATCTCTGGGGGAAAAAAGCCACGTATCATTGTTGTCATAAAAATTGGTATGTGTGATTTTGAGTACTTCTCTTTTGAAGAGGATTGTGGCTGCATGAACGGGATGGTCCGTAGTTCCTGGACTTTAGTTTGATGAAGTCATGTAGTGGAGACCAGGAAGACATCATGGCGGTTAAGCACGGCTGTGGACCACTGCCAGCTTTGGTTTGTTGAATATCCAGCTTTCAAAATGCTGTGGTCAGCAGTCATGCTTCATCACCATGATGCCTGTCTCGCCTCCACTACAGGACTTCACCAAACTAAAGTCCAAGAACTAATGACCATCCCATACACGATACCACGATCTTCTTCAAAAGAGAAGTATTCAAAATCGCACCTTCACAAGTGCCGAGTTCCGGGAAGCTCCCGCACCTCTAGTCCAGGAACAAACAACAGCAACCGTGGAATGGAAAATGGGACCACTTTAAAGATGGGCCACCCTTTCGTGGGTCTTCGTTCTGCAGGGGTCACAAAAGGAGAAGAGGCGTGCCAAGGCGATAGGACTCCAGAAAGAAAAAAAACCCTCCTTTCAGCAAGTGTCCTGCAACGAAAGGGGAGAATGGAAAATATTGTCATTAAGACGTTCCTCCAATTGT
>JAHWFP010173199.1:1367-18295 GCA_023313725.1 Lithobius niger
CAATAAAGATGGCAACAGTATAAAGATTCTCTTCAAAAGCATTAACAACATCCTGAACGAATTTGAGTGTTGCCCCTTCAGTACTTCTTCCAGGTCGAAATCCATATTGACTGTTAGTAAGAATATCATTAATGTCAAGGTAAGAGTAGAGGCGCTTAAACACAACCTTTTCAAGAATTTTTGAGATCACAGGTAAAACCGAAATAGGTCTATAGTTGTTTATATCATTTGGGCTTCCACCTTTATGAATCGGTATAACTTTTGCTGTTTTAAGGTCATCAGGAAACTGCCCTTCAGCTAAACTTAGATTAATAATTTCAACAAGAGCAGGAATAATCTGTGGAGCAACTTGTTTGATAATATCAGTTGTAATCTGATCATGACCAGCTGATTTAGAATTAGCTAAGGTATTGATAATAGAAGCTAACTCAGGACCGGTACAAGGAGACATGAAAAACGATTTGCTGCTGGACTGCGAATACATATCTGTGACGGTTTTATTAAGATTAGGGATAGCTTTCTCCAGATTACCACCTATGGAAGTAAAATAATTATTGAACTCCTCTGCAATGTTAGAGGGATTTGTAATTGATTCATTGTTTTTAGATAGAGTCTTAACCGAAGAGTTGAATTTATTTTTACCCATGAGAGTGTTAATAATTTTCCATGTGTCTCTGATGCTTTGGTTTGCAACTTTAAGTTTATTATCAATATATAATTTTTTCGCTTGTCGTATAATTTGTACATGTACTCTGTTAAATGACTTGTAACGTTCTTCATCTTCTGTCGATCTTGTTCTAAGGAAGTCCTTATATAACTTAGCTTTTGTTTTAGAAGATTTAATGATGGCTGGGGTAATCCAGGGATTAGTTGTGTGTTTATTGTTTTTATGTACAGTCCGGAGAGGGAAACAGTATTCAAATAAGGACTTAAAAGTACTGGCAAAGTGCCTGTACACTATATTAACATTAGTTTTTGTATCTGGCAGAAGTTTGTGCGAAGTAAGTGCTTGCCTGAATTTTTGAATAGACTGTGGATTGATGTTTCTAATTTTAAAGTCAACTGATTTAGGCGAAGGACAAGCCGTCACTTTCTTAAAGAAAGTAGTGTGAATCGTGATCATATGATCAGAAATTGGCTCAGTCAGTACTGAAGCAATATAAGGGTTTGTATGGTTGTTGCAGAAAATATTATCAATAAGCGTAGCAGACGTCTTAGTAATTCGTGTAGGAACTGTAATGGTAGGAATTAATCCGGTACTTTGAATTAAATCAAGCCAGTCAGAAACGCTAGCGTCTTTCTGATAACTAAGTAAATCAAGACTAAAGTCACCAACAAGGTAAAGTATATCTTTGGAATGACGTATTTTATCAAGCATAGAAGACACACTTTTGCTAAATTCATCATAATTGGTGTTAGGTTGTCTGTAAATGACTCCAATTACGATATTCTTCTCATTAGCATGACGAATTTGTATAAAGAGTGATTGCGCAATATAGCGATTTGTTTCAAGTTCAAGGTCACTTCTACGTTTGAACTGTATGCCGTTCTTTATATACAACATTACTCCGCCATGATCATTATTTTTTTTATCTTTACCAAGATTTACGAAATTATCCATTGAATAGATGCCTTCGTAGCCATCTGGAATCCATGTCTCCGTAACAGCAATGATGTCTGGAGAACAATTAAAATCATGGATGAAGGATTCAAGCTGATTAAAATGACCATGCAGGCTTTGAATGTTAATACCAACAACAGTAAAAGGAGATGAGTTAAATCTGTAATCCGAACTTAAATTAATTAAATCAGCGCATGAACTGTATGCTATATTGACCAAACTATTAGTTAGTAAATTGGCGTCAACGTCAAATCGTCTTATATGTTCATCATCAGAAAATACTTGAGAAAAGGAGTTAATATTATTATTGACAGCAGTATTCATAAAAATGTAAAGGGTTAAAAAAAAAAAACAAGGAAGATAAACTGAGTAGACTAATGCAACCAACGCAAGTGAACAACAACAATATTTTAACAAGTAATTAAACTACAAATAAATTAGTTTACTTCAACTATCCTAAAATTAGAAGGGAAAAAAAAGTAGGGATAATCTTAAGGGAAAATTCTTCAAGATTACGGTAGTGAAGGCGCAGACATGACAGAAAACTAAAAAAAAAATAATAATAAAATAAAAGTGAAACAACAGATATATAATGGGAATATTATAAAAAATACTACTGCAGGGGAAAAAAAGCTGACTAGCATGGTTGCATTATTAGGAATTAAGATCAGCCATAGACTAAATGTTGATCTTTCTTCCTGTTGAATTTGTGGTCATCACCCGTCCATCAGTAGTCCACACTTTTTTAAATCCGTATTTATTTTCTGCAGCCTTCAAAAGTGATAGACGTTGCTCAGTTAGGTCTTCCCGTATCACAATTTTAGTTCCTTTCAGTTTAGACCCTCGTGGGCAAACCCTAGAGGTTATGGCCGGGTCCATTAAATCAAAGACCACGCTAGTGGTCTGCCTGCCTAGTTCACATTGTCAGACTGTCAAAAAAGCCATTAGTTAGTTTTAAGGTTTAGAAGCTTTAGTAATGAGTGTGTGATTATGAGGTCTTTGGACTCACGTAAATTCAGTTCAATTCCGTCATCGTTACATTAGCGGCTACTGGCTATGGTACTTTATCTGAAAGCAATGGATTCACAGTTTTCGTGAATTTGACGATGGTGAGGGTACATAAATATGTGGCCAATCAGCCTAGAATTTGATGATAGAGGTGGGTCTTTGCTCCCTGACACCGTTAGCTGATCCCTCATAAAATATATCAGCTACATGTAGGTGAAAAACAGAAGATTTTATGTGTAAAGGTCGTTGATTTACCGGTTTTGAGGAACAGAAGTAGCACCGATAAAAAATGTTACCCTCAGTTCACATGTGACTGGGAATTGTGCGTTTTTATGGTGTTACTATTTGAGAGGACTAACAGCAAAGATTGCAATCATTTGTAATGCTATTTCAACAAACGTTTGGAACACTCCACCTGTGATCCAAAAATTCGTCCCCCTTTGTCCCCCTATTGTTAGTAACATTGATAAATCAACACACAAAAAACTTACTTCCTGTGTAGGCAATGCGTTGAATCATGACGACAAGAACGCTGTCTGCAGTACAACTAAAACCAAGAATTTAACCCTATAAATTCTTGCTAAAACTAACACTGGAATCTTATAAAGGACAGAGCGTATTACCTCAGAGCGACAGGAATACCCCACATTTGAAAAGTACCTTTAATTATTTAAAAAAAAAAAGGGGGGGGGGCACAATAGGCAACTGAGCACAAGTTCATTATAAAAAATGCGCCGAAAAAAAATGATGAAGTTATAAAAAAAATTATTAAAACTCTAACTAGAGACTGACAGTAATAAGATGCAACAAAAATAAACACAAAGTTATACAAGTTATACATGTTATACAAGTTATATCAGAACGAAAACCCACAAGGGTGAAAGAACTTGCCAAGTTTTAGCCAGTGAAAGTAGTGATATCAGACCAAGTTTTTAGCCAATTAAAGTAGTGATATCAGAACAAAAATAGCTGCCACCAGGTGCTACATGGTGTACCAACCCTAACCGAAAAGTGTTTCCTTTTGAAAGTTGACCCTGCCAACGAAAAACTACCAAGCTAATCCCACCGACTATTGCTTCAGATGCTAAATGAAAAATTTAACCATTGCTTCGGATTGTAGCAATGGTCAGGTTTTTCATTTAACCTTTGATCTATTACTCGATGGGATTAGCCTAGTTGGTGTTCGTTGGTGAAAGTGATATCACTACTTTTTTAAGGGGAACATTTTTCGGTTAGACTAAGTACACCACGTAGCAGCGTGGTGGCAGCCATTTTTGTTCTGAGATCTGTACTCTGATTGGCTGAAACTTGGTGGGTTCTTTCACCCTTGTCGGTGTTGTTTCTGATATATATTAAGAGGTTCAATACTTGTCTTCTCATGTTGAAGTAACGTCTACGGATTCCCTCTGACCCGTTAATCATCAGTTAGATGCCTGCAGTTATATGTTTTTGTAGTTGGTCAACATTTTTCGAAAGCTTTTGGTAAATATAACCTCTTTACACAGGATAAAATAAATAGTTTTCACACGCATGAAAGAAAAAATCAAGTTAAGTTACGGGATTGATTAAAAAATTCTCACTTTGTGATTTCGTATTTTGTTCTGTAGCTGGTTTAAAAAAAAAAGTTTTAAATCTATACACATTTTATATTCTAGTTTAACGTCATTCTAGTTGCAAAGATTTCCAAAACAGCAAACCTGTGTAAGAAGCAAAATGAGTGCACAGGTCCCACACCGCAAAAACTGGGTTATAATTTATTGGCCGAGCGAGTGAAGAGAGCTAGGTCAAATGCTCGACTGAATTTGGATTAATTTTGTGTGTGTTTGTCTGTTTGGGACACGATCACATTCGCAATTTTGTTTTAATCTGGCTGAAATTACATGGCACAGGGAGTTTTTGGTGGATGAAATAAATAATCTCGAAATTCAGATTCATACCTCAGAGATTTTCGGGTTTTCAGTTGGATGGGTAAGCCTCTTTTTAGTAGTGGCAATAAGGGAGCCTGATCTATGAGGCTAGTGGACCCGTGCACAGCCTGAATAACACAGCCATTTGCTGTAGTACACTAAAGTGAAATTATTCTGTCAGTGAAGAATGCAGACGCTAATATACAAATGGTAAAAAATAATGCTATTTTTACTGCCAATTTCATGTTTTGAAAGAATGCAGTTGGTTGTTTTATCATTCATGCGCCAAATGCTGCACGTGGAGACAGAGGAACCCATTGGATTCGTACGCAGAGCACTGGGCATAAATCATAATATTAAAAAAAAAAAGAAATCGTCGATTTAACGTCGTATTCAGCTGCTAAGGTTATCTCAGGCCAGAGAGGAATAATTTAGCTAAGAAATATCTTTTACATGCTAAGTGAACACGAGTGCGTTTCTGGGGGCTTTCTCTTCTCGCATGCAAATTTAAGGGTGGGCCGAGGCCAGGATTTAACCTGAGACCTTTGGCTTATGCTACCCTTTCAGCCCTTTACCCTAACTCTCAAATTTTTACAGCACAAAGGAAAACACGTGTGTTACAGCATCGCTCGCTCGGCCGTGTAATTACGATACGTAGTTATACATTTTTGTAGATATGCCAAACGCGCCAAACACAATTTCTTTCAGCATGTGCGTTAATAACCGTAATTTGTAGTAGCATAATAAGGATAAAGCCGACTTTTTGCATTACACCACCTGTCGATGACGGGAGTTTGCAGTGACTGTTGATACACGTTCATAGAATTGCCTAAGTGCTTCTGTTGTGTTTGGACGTTCGCCTCGTGATAATGGGAACGATGGCATTCAGATGGAATACCTTTTAAGCCATTGTAGTCAAACTATGGACACTCTTCTTTAAATTACGTCACGTAGGTAACATAATAGATATACATCTCGCTTTGTAGTGAAGTCGATCAAGGTAGGAAAGTATTGAAAAGAAAGACTAAACCTAGCGATATTGGCAGGGGGGTCACTGCTCGTCATAAACTGGATCATGACCTTTATGGTAGTGGGTAACTCTTCATTCCTCAGTATGCTACGGATATATCTGTAATCTTCTGCTGAGACACATTTTATCAGACGCTGTGTTA
The DNA here is from genome assembly GCA_023313725.1 of Lithobius niger. Classification (NCBI taxonomy): domain Eukaryota; kingdom Metazoa; phylum Arthropoda; class Chilopoda; order Lithobiomorpha; family Lithobiidae; genus Lithobius; species Lithobius niger. Next base: position 7,076 of record JAHWFP010173199.1, read on the forward strand.
TTAGAGTCGATTAGACTCTTATGCGAACCGTTTTCTGTCTGTCTGGGTGTCTTTCTGTCTGTGTTTTCGCGCTATAACGTTTTTAACGAATTATCGGCTTTCTGTCAAATTTTGCACACACATTCTATGGCACATTTCTAGGTCTAAGTTCGAAAATCGGTTGAATCCGTTGAGGAAATCCTCCGCTAGAAGTAATCAAAGATTTTTGTTCGCAGCAAACGTACGAGGTTCGTTATTTTTTCTTCAGCCGATTGACGTCATCCATCCATGACCAATTACTGGGAACTATGTAGCCTTCGTCAGCGGCTGATGTCACCACCAACCGACCAATGACTGGCAACTTGCTATTATTATTATTATACAGATCACTGACGTAAGCACGCAGCCCACTGATCTCATATGTACGAACTAGATAACAAGCTTGTATAGTCATGTCGGCATGCGAAATTAGCGTAGACGCGGGCTACTTGTTTGAACAATTGTTCATTACTTTAATGCTTAGTACTTTATTTTCGGAGGGGGAGGAGAAATATTTAAAACAACTTCTACTGTATGACATCTGTTTGTTTTTTGTTGTCAGGGGAGGGGGAATCAAATTCATAAAACTAATTTTGGCCAATGACTGTGCTATCTAGATATTTCATTCTTATCAGTCGTGCGACGTGGCAACGACGCAGTATAGGATAAATGAAATGTGCAAAACGCCGAGACTAAACTAATTTGCAAGGGAAAACTAATCGACTCTCACTATAATTGGTTTAAACAGGTTTATTCCATACTTAAAAAGGTTCTTCATGATCGTGTCGTTGTTTTTTTTTTTTAAGTTCAAACAAAGCATGCGATACCATTGATCCAGGACTTAGATCATATGGCTTATTGATGTTGTGAGTACGCCTCTGCACGATCGTTGGTGAAAAGAGCGTGTTGGAGTGAAATGTATGTGCGTGTTTAAGTTACACGTTGCATTGTAGTATGCAGCAAACGATAAGCGTTAAGACTTAAAGGCAGGATTACCGTGATTGTGTTTGAATGAATCACACGGTCGGCATTCAAGACCAGCCAATATGTACTAATCTGAAAAAGGAAGATGAGACTAAAAAGTACCAGTTGCGGCAGTTGTGTTGTTTTTTTCTCAGATTAGTGTTATCTTGTATTTTATTTCAGTGTTATTTTGTATTTTTACTATCGCTAAATTAACCCTTTGTCGTGTAATTTATTGTTTATTAATTGACGAAAAATAAAAAGTGAATACATTTTATTGATTTAGGCTCTTCATTATGCCAGCCTCGAGTTCACTTCGCCCTGTGCTGCTGCCAACACCAACGCGGACGACGACGTAAGTCAATTTTAACGACTCTGAATGTTTGATTCCCCGATCGACTAGCTGTTTCTCTGCCCTCAACATTTCGATCTTTGAATTCATCTGAAGAAAAATTTTCCGATGAAATAATCCGATCAAAAGTAAAAAAATAAACGCAAAAAGTCCAAAAAAAAGAAGTGATATCAAAACTGATAAATGGCCTACCAAGTTGAGAACAAAAATTAAATCTGTTTAAGCGGTGTTGTGCTTTACGAATTACATTACTCTTAAAGCACAACAGCATTTAAACTGCTGCAATTTTCTGAATCGTACGTTTGTACGTGTACATTTCAGCAAGTAAAATCAAACTTCAATCACGTAACTCTTTTTTATACGGCACACTTCACATTTTTGTTTGTAATCCGTGTTGCGTTTTTTTATGCCTTGCTGTAATGTCGACTAAACTGAAAGCCTGGAATTAATGTTACTCTAAATTTGCTGTTAGCCTACTTTAAATTAGCTGGAGTGTGCACTTCATACAAATACTCCGCTATTGCCGATTATTAATCAAGGACCACGCTAGTGGTCTGCCCGCCAAGTTCTTGTCACACCTCATTGTATGAAAGACGTTGTTCAATTCCTGCATTCATGTTGCATGGCCACTAGCACGGTAGCTTGATACTTGGGTGGGTGACCACCTGGGAATCTGGGTGCTGCAGACATAGGGCTTTTGGGCTTCGCAGGCATATGAGCGGAAGCAGTTAATGCTCTCTAAAACCATTTGAACCCTTTGAACTAGCTTCGGTATTTTATCAGAAACCAGATCTGAGCATATTTCACGATGGTGAGGATAAATATCTTTGTGCCCTGACAAGGAATAGTTGTATTTCAATCAAGTGCATATACTGTATCGTTGATTTCAGCTGACAACTGACTACTGTATACTGACTATTGTATACTGACTACTATATACTGATTACTATTTCCGCTCGTATAAAATAATTTATGCGACAGATACGAATGAAATTTGGTATTCAACACCCTTTTAACTCCGATTGGTGCCTAAAAAGATTGAAATCATTTGTAATGCAATTTTTTGCATGTTGGGAAAACGCCACCGGTGACTAAAATAAGCATCACTCTTTATTTATTTATTTTTTTACACTTACGGTTCCTGCGCACTAAGCTACCAGGTCGCTACAGCCAATGAGAATGCTTACATAATGCTTACAGTCAGTTGTAGCGGCCACTGTGATCCCGGGCGGCATGTAGGCAACCGCAAGGCGACCATACTTCCTCTGTGTTCATTTTTCACCATGTGATCGAGAATTATCAATGAAAAACGGATGTGGCCGTGCGGTACGTTGCTGTGTTTTTTGGCCGCAACGACCACTGGCCGCACGACCTGACCGCCCTGTGTGTGGGAGCTCTTAATTAGAATTGAAGCTTTATTAGTTAACGAGTAACAATGCAAACGGACTACCAGAAATAATCGGCAACATGAACATTGTCGATATAATGAACGTGCTATTTCTTGTTGCTAGTTGTCCTGCTTAACAGTCACAGGTTTCGGCTGCGGTGGACTGCGACTCCTCTCTGCTCTGTGTGCCTAGTAGACAAAACAGTGTTTCATTTTCTTGTCGATTGCCCGAGGTATGATGCGTGGAGGGGTCCCCTGTCCTCGTGAATGAGCCAGAGTTGCATCTTCTGTGTAGGCTACTCTGCCTGTGCGGCAAATTTTACCCTAGCCCAGCCGAAACACTCTGCCTCTGCGTTGTCCTGACCTCCAGCTTTTGCGTGCGGTAGCAAATTTCTGTGCAGCAACGGGAAGGATTGCCGAAAGCGCATGCGGTGTAACCATGCGAACTATGCGCGTGTGTCCTGTAATCGAATCCCATTATATTGGTTTATTTCCTTTTTTTCGCTAGTGTGGTAGGTATGTTTTAGTGTTATAGTGTTTTCGTGTGATGGTAGTGTTGTGTTGTGGTATTATCTTCTATTGCTGTGGGCGTGCGCCTTTGGGCCATGGCTCCTGAATGAATCAAATCAAAATCAAATCAGCAAATGCTTCAATTTAAATGATTGAAGTCCTCAATCCAGCAAAACTATAAAAAAATATCTCCATTCTTATTAGTTCAAACGTATGTAAATGTTGCCAACACTTTCATTTTCTTGTTTTTTCTTTCGTGCGAGATGATTTTGCTCAGTAACCTGTGTAAATGTTCCAGACGCTCTTCTCAACGCGTCGCACGACACACCGGAAGGATTTATGTCCCTTTAAGGAGCAATTAAAACAAAAGTATTACTTCAGAATTTATGATTGCTACCTACCCTAATAACATCTAAGCGAATAATTAAGATTTGCGTTATGTTCTGTTGCATTGAATTGAGCATAACAATACTGTAATTCTTAATTGTTGCATTTGGTCATTGTTGGCAGAACAAACTTTGATGAAACTTTTGCTCTGGTGATGAAGGAGGCGTCTCTTCATGGTATTTCTGATGCCGATGTCAGACGATTTGGTGTCAACACGGCAGTGGATCTGGTGTCTGGGCTAGGCAGCAAAGATGGCGGTCAGACATTGAGTCATGGAGGGCAACAAGGGGTCATGAGCAGTGTCCGTGATGAACATCGCAGTGAGAAGACGGAGGTTGTTAAAGCGGTAAAGAAATTGTTTTCCTCAGTTGTTGGTCAGAGCAGTATTCATAAGGATCCATTTGATTCTGAAGAATCTGAGCAAGAACAAGATGAAGAAGGAGGTCATGTTCCTGGTGAGCGAAACCAATCCCGAAGGTTGACTGCTCTCCAGAGATAGTACAAGGGTAGCTTGAAATCTGTGGACATGACGATGTCGTTGGTGCTGTTATGCGATGATCAAGGGAGGCCATATACTCTCACTCAAATTTTTCTTCATGTCGAGGGGATTGTTGGGAAAGGCGAAGTGGAAACGGTGGGGTCGCTGCGCTCCAGCGCGGTGTTTGAAGTCATTCTCGCTTCAGCAGTAGCTAAGAGGCGGCTGGGTGCTGCAGAGCTTTCCATCAACGGTCACCGATTTGAAGTGGTTGACCTCTGCGACCAGGTGATTGATGCACGAATTCATTGGTTTCCAGGAGGAGTGCCTGTAGAAGATGTTGCGCAAGCCATTGGTGCATTTGGCTCCTTAGAGTCTCACCAGTTCGAGAAGTTGTTCATAAGAGGCCACTTATGTATGTAACACTTTGGTGCGGCAGATTCGATTTCTTTTGAGGCCATTTTAGACGGTTGTTGACATTCTAGTTTTTTTAGTGCGTGGTGTTCCGGCTTTGACAGTGGTTGCGGAGCGAGCACCCCTCTGTGTGCGTTGCAGGAGGCGTGGGCACTTCCGGCGCGCCTGCTTCGGCATTTCCTACGATTCTTGCAGAGGATATAGAGATCCGAGTGATCTCTGCAGTCACCTCAGGGCAGCCCGTGAAGAAGTAGCGCATGAGGTGGCGCCAATGGTTTACCCCCTCATGTGCCCAGGGGGGGGGGGAGTGGTAGTGAACGCCCAAATGCTTGTCCTAATGTGTCAGGCAATGATGGTGTTGTTGGTGGTGTTCATGGTGTTGCAGCTGCGAGGCCAGTTTCTCCTATGAGTGTGTCCCGTCCGGCGACCAGTAGTGCTGTGATGGAGTCTATGCAAGTAGACACTACTGCACCAGTGCTTCTGGGCCCGCTTCCCATGAAAACGGGCTCCCCTGCCGATAGTGTCGTTATGGAAACTGCTGCAGCGAGTGCTAAAGTTTTGGCTGAGCACAATTATGATGGGAAATTGTTGCCTCCGCCTGCAAAGAAGTAACGGAGTCGGAAGAGGAACAGAAGTTGTGACAGTGTGTTTGGGGTGAGTCAGATGGTGTCCCAAACTGTGTGTGAAGTTAATGGTGCTCTGGGAGATCTCAGGCATTAGTTTCCGGATAATGGTTGTAAAATGGTGAGTGTAGAGGTAGGTTTGGAAACTGTTTTGTTGACAGAAGAAGGTTCTGACTGCCATGGTGAGCTTGATTCAATTGGTTGCAATGATGGGGTCCCGTCCTGTGTGTTGGGTTAGCCAAGATTCTGTAGATCTTGGACGTGGGGACTTGACTTCGATTTGTTGTAGTGATGTGATTGTGTCCGCCGTGATGGTTATTCAAGACTTTGCAGAGCCTGGACTTAGTAGTTTTGATTCAATTAGTTGTAGTGTTGCGATCTCGTCCAGTGGGATGGTTGGTCAAGATCCTGTCGATCTTGGGCTTGGTGTGGACGAGGGTGATGTTGGTTAGGTTAGGTGGGAGTTTTGTTTGTGTTGAGAATGTTACAGCTTTTGGTTTTTCAATATTTTCACCTCCACATTCAAATCCTTTTCTGTTGTTTCGTGGAATGCGAGGGGGTTACAAGGCAAACTTCAGGAAGTCGAGAAGTTGTTGCAGTTTGCCGACATCATAGGGGTTCAGGAGACCAACCTCTCTAGTGATTTTGATGAGGGTTTGTTTCAGGCTGACTTCATTTCTCCAGGTAATGAAGTTGGTATTTTTGTTAAATGGACCATCCCGTATATTGTCCATCCGATTTCATTGCATGTAAAGGGGCTGAGAGCGTGCGCTGTCAAGGTGTGAGATTTGCATCAATGGGTTTCCCTTGTTTTTGTGCATGCTGTTGGTGCTATTGCTTGTGATGTGTGGGAGGAGTGGTTTCGTCAGTTCCGCCACACCATTTATAATTGCTGACGACTTTAATGCCCATCAATTTGATTGGGGCTCTGACTGTGCTGATGCGAGGGGTCGTAGGTTAGCCAGTGCCATTGGCTCCGTTGGCTTAGAAATCATCCAGAATGGTTGTCCTACCTTTTCATGATGGTTTCAGGGCACAGTTCAGGATCTGTTCTGGATCTCTTTTTGTGTTCTCCCGGTTTTGCGAATCAGAGAGGCTTTTCTGTTTCTAATGATCAGAGAGGCAGTAACCACTTCCTAATAGTTCTGTCCCCAGCACGGCGACGTCGTGAGCAGCATCACATTCTTTTTAAGAGGCCGCAGGTCTCCATTGGAATTTTCTCCGATTGGGTCGTATCCCTGGTAAGGCCAAGAGGTACTCATGCAGCTGTTCCGTCCAGGGTACATCCCGTTTGGTGGACTTCTGTACGTGTGCGGGCAGTACGTGACAGGAGGAAAGCGTTCCAGTGCTGGAAAAGGCATCCTAGTGACGTCTCGTGGTTCACTTACAGGGGCATAGTTGAGGAGTTTGTTTTTTTGATTCATGCAGAGAAGCTGTCGTATCCCGCTCGTACCTGCAGCCAGGTTGGTGGCGCCCCTTCTTTGAGCTGTGCTTGGCGCATATTGAATCAGCAGAGCCTTCGGGAATCTGTGACGTGAGTCGTCGCTGAAAATGGTTCCTGTCGTTCTGTCCTTTGTGGTCAGGAGATGGCAGATGCATTTAACGCTCGCTTTGCGAGCGTTTATGCCCTTCCCGGGGGTCTCCCTTCACCCCCCCTCTCAGGTGTCACTGTGTGGGTCTGTGACTGTTCTCCCGTGGGATGTGTCGGAGTTTGCTGCTGCTCTGGCGAAGTGCAAAGATAGCAGTGCCCCAGGCTTAGATGGGGTGGTGTATGGCATGCTGCGGTCATTGACGGCTGAGTCTGTTGAAACCTGTGTGTCTCTGTTCCAAACTATTCTAGATGGGGCCCGGCTTCCCGAGTCTTGGCTTTTTACAGTGATTGTCCCACTCTGTAAGGCCGGTGCTCCCTGTTCTTGTCAACATAGTTACGGGCCCATTTTGCTTCTGTCAAATCTGAGGAAGGTTTTTGAGCGAATGGTCATCAGGCGTCTGGACTAGCATCTTGAGTTTTATGACTGTCTAGCTCCCGTTCAATTTGGGTATCGTACAAACAGCACAGTCCAGGATGCCATTGCGTATCTGCTGTTTGGGATCCACGAGACCTGGGGGCACGGTCAGGTGGTTGTAGCGGTTTTGTTCACTCATCATTACCGTCCAGGAATCACCTCAAATGAACGTGAACCCATTAGTCATGCCATTTCAAGGGAAACTGTCTAACTGAAAGACCATTCCTCCAACCCTCCTTCCGACCTCCTCATATGAAGGAAGACACGAACCCTAACTGTCGTCTCCACAAGTCAACCACCCCAAAGCCTCTCAACAGGATTCGGTGTTTTACCCCACAATTCTACAACCCCACACAACGGCCCTCTCAGCCAATCAGCCACACTGCTCAATAATCCTTAGCACCATAGCAACATCCTCCTGAGTAAACGCGAACCGTCACAACTCCACACCATAAGGCACAAAGGCCTAACAATTTATTTCTGAATGATGCCGTCAGCTAACTATTACTCGTAGAGTCGTTACACACAGAATTTTGTGAGCAACTTACCTTTCGATAATCCTCAGTAATATAACGCTTGTCATTTAGTTAAGGATCTTGGAAGTAAAATGAAATTTAAAACATTTACTTTAAAACATTAAAACCAGACACAATGCACAGGACGAGATAATAATTTAATAACAACTATTGGCTACTATTCTTGCTGGGCAAAATGCCACAGGTCACATTATTCAGGGAAGTTTAGCGGCTGCGGTGGTACATGGGTTCGTGATACAGTCTGGTGGTATGGAAAGTGTTGATGGAGCGGCCAGTATCTCTGACATGAATGTACACGATTGTTGGTTATGTCACTAATGTAGTCAGCGATACGCTGGCTGGTTGGCATGGCTGATGTAGCACTTCGGCACTCGAAGCAAGGCTGGTCGCAAGCAAAATGTCCTTAATAGTATATGTCAGAATAGCTAAAACTCTTATGAAGTTGAATATCTCTACAATGGGTCGTTTCTCTTTCATCGGACAATGTTCTACAAAAGACGGCAACCGTCCTACTTTACGACCCTGCGAGCCCTATATAACCAAGATCGGTTACCGGTCGGTCCCTCCTCTTTCGTTAAAGCCTACAATCGGCAGTCCACGATTTAGGACCGGGCTGCACCTCTCGCCGTACAACCGGCTGTTTACTTTCCTGTCGAACCACATGATCAACTGACACCTCCCGTAGTCTCGGATTACTTGGGCCCTTACACAGCACCCCTCGGTCTGCTGTCCTCACCGCTGTGCCATCACTTCATGGATTGCCACACAGTGTGTCCCTCAAATTGTCGATGCACACGCATGTCGATGGTCCTCCCTTGTCTCTTCGGGTCGGTCTTCCAATCCCGAGTCTTGTAGTACATTGACTATGGGCCTTCGACACTTTGCGGCTTCCTGGAATGCTTGCCAGGACCATTGTTGTTTTATCGATCGCATTCCAGCTTGTGCGAGTGCTTTTCACCTAGGGCCGGCCTCCGGTCGGCCCACAGTGTGATCCATGTGCTGCCCCTTTCTTCTTACTCACAGAATTTCTTCCATTCTCGTCTGCGAAGTCTTCAGCTCCAACTAATCCAATTGTCGCCCGGGCCTACCATCTGTCCTTGTCGTCCACCATCTATTTTTTAGTCCACAAGCAACCTCTTTACTTCCCTTCTTTAAAGGGGTTCCAGTCGCCATCCAGTGGCTGGTTCCTCTTTGCCCCCGAACCTGTAAGCGGCCACAGTGACCTTCGAGCCTTTTCTCTTCTTGACTTGGCTATTGCAGCAACTTCTGAATGGGCCTTCCTTTTGCTGTGTTGCAGTGGGCCGCATCAGCGTGGCAGTCCCTTTAGGCCGGTCCCCAACCAGCTTAGGAATGGTCCTCGCTCGCCCATCTTATGCCACCCATTGCTTCAGGTTCAGCGAGTCTGTTGACTTTGGGGTAGCCAGTTCGTAGCCAGGTTACCCGTTACTATGGCCCATCACCTGAAACGAGGTCTGTTAAAGTGCTAAGTTAATTCAGGTAATGGATATTATCACGGCAACTAAAAACGTAAACTTACCAGGGCCACCTGGTTTAAGCTAGTTTTTATTGCCTACATGAAAATATAAATTATCTTCAGCCCGCCCTGCCTCCGCTCTCGAATTACCATAGTAACGATTGAGAGGATCAAAAAGAGAAGTATGGTCTCGAGCCAACGCCTATATGGGAGGTCTGCATGCACAATAGGACAGCTACGGGACTGGCAGGGGAGTCAACATTTTATCTCTGAGAGAAGCGTATGAGAACCAGTAAGAGTTCTAAGTTAATTCACGTATTGTATATTTTTATGTAGGCAATAAAAACTAACTTCAACCAGGTGGCCCTGGTAAGTTCACGTTTATTTCTCTGAAGAAAGTATCACTCCCAGATATGTATGCTGGTACCAAAATGTAAGCTTTTAATGGTTTTTATGACTGTTTGCGTGTGCTTGTTGCTAAGTGCTTTGCTCGTACCATTCACTACACATTCCTCATAATTTTAATCTTAGTTTTGTTCGGCTATATCCTTTCATCTCATTTCTTTTTAGTTTTGCCTGTGGTGCACCCAGCAGGGGGGTTCTAAAGAAGAACATGTGTCCTCAGAACCCTCCAGATCCGAAGTTAAGAGTAAAGTTTGGCAAAAGTAGACAAATTGAAGTAACAATGGCGAAACGAATACGGTTTCGGCAAGCGAAATAGCAGAATCGTCTGCTTGTTTGGGGCTCCATTCTACTGAATGGCTGACACCCGGGCCTAGTACAATTTTTACCAATTGATCATTTAATATCAATTAGCTCTCACCCACAAATATCTCTAGACAGACTGTTTCGCCCTTGTTTAAATGATCAATTGGTAAAAATTGTACTAGGCCCGAGTGTCAGCCATTCAGTAGAATGGAGCCCCAAACAAGCAGACGATTCTGCTATTTCGCTTGCTGAAACCGTATTCGTTTCGCCATTGTCATCTGCCCTAGCAAGCGTAGCCTGGCTCTCATCCACAAAGTATTCTCTACTGACGAGCTCAAACAAGGGCGAAACATTCTGTCTAGAGATCTTTGTGGGTGAGAGCTAATTGATATTAAATTGAAGTAATTTACTGCAATTGAAAAATAATAAAAACTTCCTTTTTATATGCCGACGAAAATATACATTACCTGTCTTTTACTAGCATTCCCTTCCTTTAGGGCAATTTTCCTCTAGAGAAAGTTGTTGACTTTACTGCCAGTCTCGTAGCTCCCCTTCTGCGCATGTGCTGGCGCAGGCCTCCTATAAAAGCGTCAGCCTCAGACCTGGCTTCATCTTTCTTCCTAGGGTCACCACGCATCGTGGTTGCTCGTCTCTGCTCCCCTTGAGTTGGACCTCAATGGAATTTGGCGCGGGTGCGTTAGGGCCACTGGATTCGTCTGGTCCCACTACCCTGGGCCCATTAACACCCAGTGTGTTAAGGGTGTGTCCAAGGAACCTTGGTCAGGGTGGCCACTCCGTCAAAATTTTTAAACGAATTACATCACGTCCGCAGCCGGTTCTCGGCCACCTACCGCAGTCCTCTCGCCATTGGTCACTCACAACGACTCTCTTCCTTGAGCCCATCGTGACAGATGGACCCACGCCCAACGCTGCTACCACATCCGCGACCAGCCCACAGTCGCCTGACATGGTCCCCGTGGCCGATGGCCACTTACGTGGCCTCTCTTCCGTTGGCCCATCAGGACTGATGTGCCCATGCCCGGTACTACTTGGTCCTGTTCCAGCAGTCGGCCACGACTCAAACTGGCCCCTTCGGCTATCTTGATTTTGCCATTGTGAAATCTACCTGCCTGGCGGACACCACCGATTGTCACTAGGCCAACCGACCTTCCCGTCCGACCTGCTGGTCCCCAAGGATGCTGGTCACAACCTGTTAGGTGCCATGGTTCACGTGGCCTTCGAACCTTAGCCCATAGACGACTCTTGGCCCGTTCCAATATCACCTTCATGCCTGCAAATCATCAATTCATCAACTACTTATATAAAAGTCTCAAGATTCAAGCTTTTGCTACATTGTTGCGGCTCCT
>JAHWFP010173199.1:18695-34296 GCA_023313725.1 Lithobius niger
AAAAAAAAAGGTGTGAAGCCTGCAGAGCTGAGAACAGGAATCAATCTTGTTCTTAGTTCTGCTGGCTTCACACCTTTTTTTCTTCTTCTTTGATAATGGGACCAGTGGCATTATGTCCTGAAATATCAGTTGCCAGTGTGTTTTTTCTCATCCTGTGCGTTGTTCCAAGCGTTTTTAATGTTTTAACGAATCCGATACTCTTATCCGCGATCTCATCCCGAAATTAGCTTCTCACTTAGATATTACCTGTAAGCTCAAGCCGCGACTAAAGACCATTCACCCTCCGGTCCCAAATTTCCGGTCCCAAACCCCCCGGTGACAACGATACCTGGGGAACCTCGGTCTCTGTCCATACAGACGATCATCGTCACTCCTCCCCAAGACAAGATCGTCAGCCCTTTCCTTCCAAGGCCACGGGACATGGACACGGACGCCCTCATGGCCATAGAGCAACTCCGGATAGATGATACTGCCGTACCTCTCCCGGTCCCAAGCAATGACGGAAGGCTCACCGTTGACAATTACTCTGACGACCTCCCAGTGGGCGGTTGGCTACAACACTTCCTGCCAGCCTGGCAATCAATAACTCAGGATCCTCAACATCGTCTCTGCCGGTTGCCATCTGACCTAGTTAAATCTCTCCCCCCCCCCCCCCATGGTTCCCTTCCCTGGACATTGGTCCCAACTCCATCTCTGCTGCTTACTGCCGAAGTTCTGGACCTTCTGGTAAAGCGTGTGATTTATGTTGCACCCTATCCGGAACAACCAGGGTTCTACAGCCACATTTTTCTTTGTCCAAAGAAAACAGGAGATTTGTGCCTAATTTTCAATCTTCGTTCCTTAAATCAGCTTATCGACAACCCTCATTTTCAATGAAAACATTGGAAACTGTATGTGCAGTGCTACGACCAAATGACTGGACGATTTCTGTAGATCTTGCGGACGCTTACCGTCACATTCCTCTTCATGCCAGTGTCCGGCAACTCTTTCGCTTTATGTACAACAGCATCATCTACGAGTTCCTTTGTCTTCCCTTCAGACTCATCCCAGCTCCATGAGTTTTCACAACGGTCCTCAAGCCTATTCTCGCATACCTACATCAACATCAAATTTGTGCGGATGGTTATCTCGATGACTGCCTCCTACATAACACGATGTTCCGCGCCTCGTCAACAATAGGGACTTCACATTGAAACTTCTGCACCGCTTAGAATTTGGCATAACCTTCCGAAATTCCGTCTGTTCCCATCCAGTCCTTCCAATTCCTCGGAGCACACTTTGATCTCCTTCATGCGTTCATCATGCCATCCCCCGACAGGATCTCCGCCATTTTAACTCAGATTCGCAATTTTCTGCAACAACCAACTTATTCTCTTCATGACGTCAACTCTCTCATCGGCACCCTGGACTCTATTTCTCTTCTCGTGTCTTACGGACGATGGATGGTGCGCCCCCTCCATCATGTTCGCATTGACGAATGGTCCACAATGTCCCAGTCATGTTCCCTTTCTGTGCCATTCTCGTTTTCCTCGGTCCTTTGATGGATGGACTTCTCCAAGCTCACAGCCACGGTCCCACTTCACGACCGGTCCCTCGCCTTCACCTATTCACGGACGCCTCTCTCCAAGGATGGGGAGCTCACATAGGCAACCGTGTCACCGGTGGCACCTGGCCTGCGGGGACCGTGGATCACATCAGTCTACTAGACTACGAGACGTCCTACTATGCCTTCAGTATTTTCGTCACACTATATCCAACACCATAGTTCAAGTCCACATAGACAACACTACCGCAGTAGCATATCTACAGAAGGGAGGCGGGACGCGATCACGGTCCCTTCACGAAGTCACCTCGCAAATTTTTCGCCTTTGCTGGTCGCTCAACAGTCCTTCTCTCTCTTCCCATTCCAGGCAACCACAATGTGATCGCGGACTCTCTTTCCCGCCCGTCTCCTTCTGTAGGGGAATGAACGCTCCAGTTATCAGTATGCGAAGCCCTCGTCTTGCTTTGGGGACGACCGATGCTCGACCTTTTCGCCATGAGGTTCAATGCCAGACTTCCCCAATGCGTCAGCCCCATCCCCGACGACCGCGCCTGGGCGGTGGATGCACTAACCATCGATTGGACGCATTTTTTCGGTTACCTGTTCCCCCAAACGAAGCTGCTGTCTCCTGTCTTCCGCAAAATCTCGCGAACTACCGGTCTCTTCATCATTATAGCCCCGAACCGACTATCGGCAACCTGGTTTCCTCTGCTCCTTCACCTTCTGGTCGACTCACCACGAGTTCTCCCAGTCTCCCCGACACTCCTCTCACAACAGCGGGGGACCGTACTCCATCAGCGCCCACAGTTACTCCGGTTACCGGGGTGGCTTCTATCGTCAGACTACTAGAAGCAACAGGAGTTTCTACAGAACAAGTCTCTCTCATTGCCTCTGGAGCAGTTAAAGCCTCTACTAACAAGATCTACGACAGTCATTGGCGGCAATGGTTTCGTTGGTGTCACACACAACAGATTAGTCCGATCAGTCCCACTGTTCCCAAACTCTTAGCTTCTTAGACCACCTATTCCAAAGCAGTCTTCGTGTTTCCACCATTTTGGTATACCGGTTCGCCCTGAACACTGTCTTTCGAGCTGCGGGTAGTTTTTCACTTCCTAACGATTTTTGCATCTCTACCCTAATCAAGTCCCTTACAATTGAATGCCCGGTAACACGACGATTGTTCCGAGACTGGGACCTGTCTCTGGTCCTTACGTCTCTCCTCTCTGCGCCTTACGAACCCTTGTCTTCTTGTGCATTAAGCCATTTCACCCGAAAGACCGTTTTTCTGATTGCCATTGCCGGCTGCCTCCGTTGCAGCGAGATTCAAGCTTTATCAATGACTCCCTCCGACTGCTTTTTCCTTGACAACCATTCCAGAGTTACTATTACGCCTCGCGCCTCCTTTCGGGTCAAGACACAGAAACCTTCAGAACGGTCCCACCCTTTCCTCATCCTCGCTCTCTCCACTATTTTAGGAGACAAACCAGAGAGATCCCTTTGTCCAGTTCGAGCCCTAAAATTCTTCTTGAAGGCCTCTAAACCTACTATATAAACGGCGATAGCCGTGTATATATGATTGAAGTCCTCTCTCCAGCAAAACTAAAACTGTTAATTTCTCTGTTTCTATTCAATATATTTCGACCAAACTTTGCCAGATAGTAGATAGGTATGGAAGGAATATTTACACCAACTTTTACGCAATTCCGTGCAAGAATAAAAGTAGGGAGCCACAATTAAATTTGAAAACAGTTCACTTGTTGTTGTTGTTCATGTTCTTGTGTGACACGGTTTCAGAACAAACTACTGCATCTACCTAAAATCTGAAACATGATCTGACCCAGATTTTTCCTTGGGCTTCATCCCCACAGAGACCACTTTTTCGATTGGTCGAGCCATTCCGGAGTTACGGGAACCTGAACGATCATGTTGATTGTTTTACGTTGTTTTAACCATTGTAATTAAGGAGCAATGACACGCAGCAAACTTCAGATCCTTTCTTCATGCACGTGTTATGTCTTTGCTAAAAAGTTGATTGTGTTTGTACGTGCATCGATACTGGAGCTAAAATGGCCCAATTGCGTTGCATTTATTTCCGAGACTGTCGGTGAAGGAGTTACTTTGATGTTTGGTTGGTTTGCGATTTTGCTGCAGTTTACTGTATTGGGGCGTACGGCTGCAAGCCAGGGCTCCGGATAATAAAATAAAAGAAATGAAAGAATCCGTGTTTCAGCTAAATGCATGTAGATTTAAATCAAATTAAGCTTCGTTGTTAATTTCGAGGCTTCTGCTGAGTTGAATTGTTTCAAAGTGGTCAGCAACAATCGACTGCATGCATAAACCTTTGTAACGCGACCCTGTAGCCGTAAAAAAGGTAGACGGATTACAAACAAAAACGTCAAGTGTGCCGTAAAAAAGGTGGTTCTACGAGTGAATTTTCACTTTGTTAAAATGTACACGGGGATACAAATTTATGATTTTTAATTGAAATAAACAAATGTACAATTGTGAAAATTGCATCTGTTTTAAGTGCTCTTGTGCTTTACGAATCATATATTTAAAACGTAAAGCACAACAGCACTTAAACAGATCTCAATTGTACATATGTTTATTTCAATTAAAAATCATCAATTTTTATCCGTTGTGGAGTCGTCATTTGTGTGCTTCACAATGGCCGCCTTCAATTTAAGTTCATGTCTTTATGTTAACCATACCCAGATACCCCTTTAACTACCTAATAGGCTGTCCCATCAATTATATATAGTATTATGTTACATCACATGACTTCCTGTTAACTCTGTATAAATACTACCCCTCACAGGAAGTAAAACTGTCTTATCAGCTGTAGCCTACACTCTGGTAGTCCGTGTTGTTTCATTACCATTGGTGCCCACGCTGGGCTTAGGTGTGTCCACGCCAAGGATATCACAGTTGGCGACGAGTCCGGTACCATTGGTAATCGTTTAAATTTAAGCTTAAACTGATAGGTCTTCAACCACATCTTTGCTCCATATTTGTGGTAAGTTGCAAATTTTTTTCATTTGACAATGAAAATTAGTGCTCTGAATTCCTATCAGAGTTTAAACTTTTTCAAACAGTGTTATTTTGTTGTGGTAGTGAATTGTGGTACGAAAATGATAATAATTAAATTTAGTACCTTAACAACTAGAACCGAAGTGAGCAATTTAGGATGAGTGAGGATTGAGTGAGTGAGTGAGGATGAGTGAGGATTTATTATGGTTAATTTTACCTTGGCAGTGTTCTAGAGCGACGCAGTGGCGTGTCCGCACTGGCGTGTCCTTAACAACTAGAACCAAAGTGGGCAATTGGATTTATTATGGTTAATTTTACCTTGGCAGTGTTCTAGAGCGACGCACTGGCGTGTCCGCACAGGCAGTACTATAAACCTGAAGGCCCGAAAAATGCGCTGCTAAATTAACCCTATTAAATTCGATTGTGCCATTGCCCATATTCGGGCTGGTGTGTGCCGGTGTAAAATTTAACACCGGAGGTTTATGCTTAAACATAGTGAAATCTGGTCTGTGCTGAGGCTTAGGCCAGAAGTGTTGTTTTCGTAAAACGTTACAAATGGTGAACATAGAAACATTTTTTCAAAACCTAGTCCCTTTAAATTTAACTTGTAGGCAGTTAATTTACAAAACTAGGTAGGCTACAGTCTAGCTTGATTTATTTTCTGTGTTTAAATAAGTGACCGGTAGTCTTGAGTGCTCCAGTTTAAACCTTGCAAGTTAAACAGGATTGTAATTAAATATAATTTTTTAAGGCTTATGCCAAAGACAGGTGTCGGTAGCAAACCACCTGAAACTGCTAAAAGTAGCAGTGAACGTGAAGCTGAAAATAATTCAGTGGTGAACGCAAGCGTTAATGAAACTAGTTCTAATTTAAATTAAATTTTGAATCTAGTGATAGTGAAGACGACGTCATCATGGGTTCGTCTAAAACCGCTGGTTTATTTTCGGAATTTGATTGCGAGTCCGATACAGGGAGAAATAGTCCAACCGAATTAGTTACTATTTTAAAGCTAAAGAAATACCAGAAACCAAGCGAGTCAATTTTCTAATGGCATCTGTAGGCCAGAAAATGTTTGACAGGATATTGAATATAATTTCACCTGATTTGCCCGACTCAGTAACTTTTGACGAACTCGTTAACAAATATTAGATGGCATTGAGCCAGTGCCCTCCGTGGTGTCTCAGCGCGTTAAATTCTTTAGAAGGTCGCAAGAATCAGATGAGAGTATCGGGGAATATTTAGCTGCATTAAAGCTAATGAGGAAGTATTGTGACTTCGCTAAAATTAAAGATATTAACAGCGAAATGATTAGGGATTGCCTAGTTGGGGGGGATCCAATCTGAAGTCATTCAACACGAGTTGTTGAAGCAGACTCTGGAATTAAAGAATACAACATCTTTAGAATCTGCTGAAACAGACCAAAGCGTTTTGAGAGGCCATTCTAGAGCTGTTAATTACGTAGCTAAAAAAATCTAGCAAACCACCAAGTAGGCCTAAATCCACTAAGGATTTTATTTGCTATTGCTGCAGCAAATCTGGCCACGTGAAAACACGTTGTAAATATCGCGAATATACTTGTGGCAGATACCACACTGTCGGCCATTTAAAAGCCGTGTGCAGAAAAGCTAGCCATTCGAATAGAACTTCAAAAACACTCGACCACCCTAAAGCAAGTTCTAGCACACATTTTAAGGCTAGGCCGAAGTCTAAACAAAAGTATAGCTACAAAAAACGCGTTAACAAAATTGAACGCGAAAGCGATGGTGAAGAAGACCAGGATGTTGTTGCCGAAAATTCAGAGTCTGGTTCCGGGTCTGATAACGATTCAGACAACGACTATCTTGTGCTGAAAAACAATACTCTTGGACTGAGTCAGGCTGCGGACCAGATTTCAATTCCCGTACAAACCAACAAAATAGTAGTAGTAGTTAATTCTATGAAAATCCATAAATGGAAAATGCCAGTCTGTCTAAATGGTGTCAAGTTAGAAATGGAACTTGATTCCGGGGCAGACGCATCCATTATCCCTATTGAGTGGCGTCAAAAATATTTTGCGGACTGTCCTTTAAAACTCAGTCCATACTCGATACACTCATACACTGACGGAATTGAGAACACGATTTACACTGTTAGTCTGAAGGTTGAAGTTCAAGGTCAAATCGAACATTTGGATACTTTAGTTTCAAAATTATATAAACCTGCATTAATGGGAAAGGATTGGCTTTCTATTTTTCGAGTTAATTTCCATCCATTTTACGACCTACAAACGAAAGTGAAACCAAAGAAAAGTGTAAAGAAAATTAAAACTAGCATTACGCCAGTTGATACTTCCAAAATAGTGAAGGGTTTCCCGGAGCTATTTTCTGAAGGCATGGGTAAGTTTAAGAATTTTAAAGCCAAAATTCATTTAAAACCTGATGCCAAGCCTGTGTACTGTCGTGTTAACCAGTTCCGTTAGCACTCAAAGAAAAGGTTAACCAACAAATTCGTAGATTGGTTGGCCTTGGAATTCTAGAGCCTGTGGAAACCTCTCAGTGGTCTACGCCGATCGTCATAGTTCAAAAACCGGATGGCCAAATCCGGGTGATAGGTGATAGGTGATAACACCACCGTGAACCCTCAACTCGAAGTCGACCACTATCCGGTTCCCACGGCCGCAGAATTATTTAGCGAATTAGCAGGCCCTTTTTCCCTTATCGATCTTAAGGATGCATTTCCGCAAATTGAACTCGATAAAGAGTTACAAGAAGCTTTAACAATAAATAGACCCCTGGGCTTGTTTAGATGGCTTCGCGTACCCCTGGGCCTAGCATCCAGCCCTGGAATTTTCCAAAGGGTAATGACTCAAGTCACCAGTAAAATCCCCAAATGTCTCCCATTTTACGATGACATCCTGGTGAGCGGGAAGGGGGGTGAGTGTGACGAATCGTTAAACAAGCTGTTAAATCCTTTACATGATGCAGGAGCCAAACTTAAGATAGAGAAGTGCAAACAGTCGCGTCCTGAATTAAAATATTTAGGCCACATGATAAATGCAGAAGGCCTGCATACACTCCCTGATGTTATCGAAGCAGTCACAAACGCTCCTAACCTAACATGTATTCAAGAGCTACAGAGCTTTTTGGGTTTTGTAAATCATTACTCAAAATATCTACCAAATCTCGCTCATATTCTGTCACCAGTAACATGTTTATTAAGCCCAAGTGTGAAGTGGGTTTGGGGGGCAGAATGTGACCGAGCCGTGAGTAAAGTAAAAAAATTATTTCTTAAATCCAAAGTCCTGGTTCATTACGATCCGAAATTAAAGCTCAAACTCGTTTGTGACGGCTCACCTTACGGGGTCGGTTTGTGCCTCGTCATGAAAAACGGCGAATCACGGCCGATAGCTTTCGCTTCACGTAAGCTAACTCAAGCCGAAATAGGTTACTCGCATTTTGATCGGGAAGCTCTCATCGTGGCTTGGGGAGTGAAGCGGTTTCACGCATACGTTAATGGTCAGCAATTCATACTGCAGTCTGATCAAAAGGCTTTAGTTTGGATTTTTGGCCCTAAAAAGGAATACCGCAGATGGCAGCCGCCAGGGTTCAGCGTTGGGCAGTGATGCTTAATGCTTACGATTACGAATTCGAAAACATTCCCGGTAAACTTAATTTGACGGCAGACGCGTTATCGCGACTTCCCCTCCCAAATACCGAGGAATTTGAAAAAGCAGAAGAGCAGTATAATATTCTTGCTTTGGAAACTGTTTCTAATCTTCCAGTTTTAAATGAGACACTCGTTCTTGAAAGTAAACATGACAAAATTCTTTCAAAAATTTATCGTTACGTGAACCATGGCTGGCCTGACAAATGCGAAATTCCCGATCTGTTGCCGTACTTCACACGTCGTGTTGAAATCTCGCTCAAAAACGAAACCCTATATTGGGGGTATAGAGTCTTGGTGCCGACGGCCTTGCAGGGACAAATCTTCAAAGATCTACATAGTGTTCACTTAAGCATAGTTAAATTGAAAAGTTTAGCTAGACAAAAATTATGGTGGCCTAAGATTGACTCTGACATTGAAAATAAAGTCAAATCACGCCAAAATTGTCAAGAGTATAAAGATACTCAAACGTCTGGCCCAAAACACACGTGGGAATATCCACTCAAGCCGAATAATCGTATGCACGCGGATTTTCTCGGCCCGATGGACAATTACATGTTTTTTATACTTGTTGACGCACACACAAAAATTCCTTTTGTGCATAAAATGAAGACTATGACGTCCGCGCATGTCATTGACGTTTTAAACAATCATATAGCCTTATATGGTTCAATGGACAGCTTAGTTACGGACAATGCTGCACAATTTATGTCCGCCGAATTCCAAAATTGGTTAAAAGCCAATGGGATTAGGCA
Source organism: Lithobius niger (assembly GCA_023313725.1). NCBI lineage: Eukaryota > Metazoa > Arthropoda > Chilopoda > Lithobiomorpha > Lithobiidae > Lithobius > Lithobius niger. Next base: position 27,666 of record JAHWFP010173199.1, read on the forward strand.
CATGACGGGCCCAAGTTTTGTGCCCTGGAATAACGGATTGGCAGAAATTTATGTCCGTAATTTCAAGAGAGTCTACAAGGCCACGCGGCGACATGGGTCTACTATTCAAGAAAGCATAAATTCCTATTTGCTATCAGCACGTATCACTATCTCCGCTACCACGTAAGCAACACCCGGAGAATTGTACTTTTACCAAGAATTAAAGTCTCGGCTGGATTTATTGTTCCCTGGCCCTATTGCAGCCGTTCGTAGTAAACAATTAGAACAAGTACAGAGCACCCACCATCGTGAGTTGAAAACGTATCAAATAGGTGATAAGGTTTGGTATCGTGACTACAGTACTACAAATGACAGACTATGGTCAGTTGGTGTCGTATCTCAATTGGGTAATAATCAATCCTATATTATCGTTGACACTAATGGTAATACAATTCGCAAACATCGTGAACAGCTAAGGCTACGTACCACTGAGCATGAACATCCAGAGCAGCTGCAAAAAGCACTTAATCCGTTGGCGAAAAGCAGTAATTCCTTCGTGAATAATAATTAGCAACATCACGCTAATTCAAAACGCATGTCTTTTGGCGGTAAGAAACGTGAAAAGCCAAGTTCCGCTGACGTAGTTCCTGAGCGTCGATCTCTCGGCTAATCCAGAAAGTCGATTTCTGTCGTCGAGGGCTCAAATCCACCAATCCGACAGCTTAAAGCTCACCTGAGAATTTGCCTTGCAAGTCACCAGATGGCAGGAAATCTCCAGCGAAATTACCCCTCACACACGAAGTGGATAAGTCTACAAACGTAAATAACCCATCACCTTTGGTTAGTACCAGCGCTTCTCCCGGAGAAAATTCGAAGTCAGAAAGGTCACTCACTACCTTCATCGGTTGTTAAGTCACCATCCGCTAAGCAATCACCACCGATGCCAGGTCATGCTAACAAAAAATCGTAAAACCGAATTCCAATAAACGTAAAGTTATGTTATCACCAACTCAGGTCGATATTGCTGCGCAACTTAATAATCCTCTAACTCGTTCAAAGAGACTGCGTAGAGCTCCGGACAAGCTTAATTGTAGTTTTTTTTTTTTAATTACCAGTTGGCTACAACTTCTTCGTTTTTTTGTTGTAATCTAGTTGCCCGTGAATTAAACGATAATTCTTTTTAAACTGTAGCGAGTAACACTAACATGTTTCTGTGCTTAGTTATTCGTGCAGAGAATCGGCTCTGTTTATTTTAAAAATGTCCACCTTTAAAATTAGGTAAAAATGTAGTGTATATTGTTGTTTGTGTGAAAAATTGATTTTACGGTTTTATCCTTTTTGTATCCTTTTTGTCTTTTCATGTGCACAATTCTTCACTCATCGGAACTAAAAATTTGCTTGGAGCCGCAATTCTCACTCCGATGAATTCTAACTCAATCTACATCTACTGATGTCTAACAGCAGCGCTGTAGCGTTTTCGGCTGCAGAATTGGTTGCTGCAAAGAAAAAATTACAACAAAAGGCTACGTGAAACAACATTATCAATAAAGTATCTTGATTGTAATTAAAATTTAATTGCTCCATAGTAAATTTCAAACAGATAATTCTTCAGTCAGTTTTCTAAAAATGCTAATTTACCAATTTTTTTTTAAATGCTGTGTTTTTTGATTTTGTAACCAGCTTTCAAAAAAGTGTTTAGTTTTTTTTTTCTTTCGAAAGCGAAAACTTATGTACCTTTCTAAAAATTGACAGTGAACTAAAAATACATCTTGCCTTCGTAATCATAATTTTATTTGCAGCTAGGTTTAGATTATTTTTTTTCTGTTTTTTTTTTCCGCTCGCTGTATTGTGGATTCGTCACTTGTGTGCTCCACAATGGCCGCCTTCAATTTAAGTTCATGTCTTTATGTTAACCATACCCAGATACCCTTTTAACTACCTAATAGGCTGTCCCATCAATTATATATAGTATTATGTTACATCACATGACTTCCTGTTAACTCTGTATAAATACTACCCCTTACAGGAAGTAAAACTGTCTTATCAGCTGTAGCCTACACGCTGGTAGTCCGTGTTGTTTCATTACCATTGGTGCCCACGCTGTGCTTAGGTGTGTCCAAGCCAAGGATATCACATCCGTGTACATTTTAACAAGTAAAGTGAAACTTCAATTGTATAACCCTCTTTTTTACGGCACACTTGACGTTTTTGTGTTTAATATCTATATCGGTAAACTTTATAATCAGCTCGTTATTCCATTTGTAAATAGCTGGTATGTAGCACGCTATAGTAGTAAATTAGTGTGTAGCAACGACGTGGTTTGAGTATAATGCTCAAATTTTCATGTGACGTTCATGTTAAACTCGCATTGCGTATACATTGGTTAAGGACCTATTTACACACTTATTTTGCGACGCAGTCTCACAGATAGAAACCAGAAACTAATTTAACAGTTTAGCAGGCATTCGTATTGGCTCTACCTAGTCCTAACAAAAACTGTTAATAACATGGGAGTTCAGAAAGGACATAACATTCTTCACAAGGAATTCTTTATTATAATAGCAGGGAGTGATATTAACCAAATGATACTGTTGTCAGATTTCTATATTGTATTGCAGCCATGACAATAAAACTTTTGTTCGCTCCGGGACTAGTAACTAGCGTCTAGCTGGCAGGGTGTATTTACGCTGCGATCTCGCAACTATAATCTAGAATTCATCTGAAATTCCAACATGTCGGCAGTTTTACCACTGCTGGCTCGCAGCGAAAACTGATAATAATATGAGTTCAGAACTGGTTAAGAAAATTATTTCGTTTGGAAGAATTCTTCACATTTAGCCAAAATTTATTCGACTGCACTCGTTTACTTCTTAGACACCTAACCAAGGAGCATTGTTGTCATGGTAACGACACTATCACCTTCGCACTGTGTATCACAAAGGAATTCTAGTTACAAGAATGCAAAGCAGGATACTCAGAATGTGTTGTAAGATTGCTACGCGCATCCGCTCAAATAGTGCCGTCCTTATAAAAATTCAGATGTCAGTGCTAATCAGTATGTGTACGGTGAATTATAATGGAAATTACCAAAAATGTGGTGCAAGAGGAGCCTAGAATGGAAAATTTAATTTACATCAAGAAAAAAGAGGAAAAATCTAATTAACGTCCTTTTCTAATTCTACGGTTATCTTTGGACTGAGATGGACAACAGATTAATTTGCAACAGATTGTATTATTTTTTAGTCTATTACAAACCAGTAGCAGCAATGAAAAGTAAAACTTACAATTTATTCAATGTCATGAAATCGATTTTTTTTTAATTCATTGTGTGTATTTCTTCAGTTACAGCTGATTGATCCAACCACCTTTCCCTTCAACATGACGAATTCAACGAGTGGGAATGATGATGTGGAATTCAATAACCTCTACCCAGCGGTCATAGAATGCTTCATCATCATATTCAGCGGGTAAGTAACCTCCCACTCATCTTCCTCCTAAATGATGTTTAATACACGCCATCTGATCATTGCTGAAGAGTTCATATGATACGGAACATGTACGATACAGGTAACTCAAAATTTGTAAAAATTAGTACCCTCAACTCACAGCAATTTGGCCCTGCTTGCAGTGGCCACGTTAAAATAAACTAGCTAGGGTAGCAATGCTGGGCCCCATTTCCACTTGGGCAGGCAGCTACATGTCGGTAAACCAGAAACAATACGAAGCCCTCTCCAACTCCCAAACTTACCTTTCCTTCCAGTGCTGTGTTCTTAGCTCCTTGTAACTCTCTAGCTTCATTCTTTTAGATGAGCCTGTTTGTATGCATGTCTTTGTCTTTGCAGCAGTAAGCTGCAACAATTCGAACTATTTTCTGTGCCTCTGTAGCCGCATCTGTATGATCTGTATTCTCAATGGTTCATGAGATTTATTTGGTGTGGCCTTTAGGAGAATCATTGCAATTAATTCTAAGTGGCATTTTAGCTGACCTATTTGTTTCCTCTGTTTTAATGCACCTTGCTACATAAATCCATACTTTTGCAGATTTTTTTCTCGTAGCTTTTCAATTATCTGTGTATTACTGGCATAAATTAACGCTAAATTTCATTTATGCATGTTCACAAAATATCCTAAATGTTTACATGACCTTCCATCCATATCATTCCATCATTCCCAGCATTTCACGTCAAGACCTATCCAAATACTGAACCGTGTGCTGTTGGAAGGCTGCTGATAGCTCTTAATTTCAAACATCATCGTAGTTTAGGTAGTTTAGTGCTGTGAAAGCTGCGTTACAAGATATAAATACCCACTTTGTATCTTTGGATTCCTTACCACCAATCTTAGCTAGGGAACCCCTTTTTGGTAGTACAGCTGTTGTCGCTCTATCATCTTGTTAAACAAAGTATTGGTTGTTTCAATCTTGGAGTGTTGGTATTGTAACGGTGTCAGTTAAGGGCATTTTCCATCGTAGGGGTAACCTGGGAACTAAACATTGAATAAAATCGAAACTGAACAACGTTAAATCAAGTGGAAATAAAGAAAAGCAAGGAAGGTAGCCAAATTTGCTGAAAATGTGAAGTTTGTGTACTTCTCAAAATGGACACGTCTTTACCCTCTGTGCACAACATTTAGATATCTCTAGGGATTGGAACGGACAAACTTTTCTTCTAGGATTTGCATCTTCCTTGTTTTAGGTTGCATAATTTCGGTGTGCTTTTTTCGTTATTTATCTTATTATTTCCGCTTAGCTATTGGATGTGCGCCTGGGTTTTATTTATTTTACGCAGGTTAGACAGTCCAGCGGGTGTGTCTTACAAATGAGCTGAATTCGGGCACGGTGGCAGTTTTATTTTGCGTGTAAGATATAAATCTTTCACTTCATTAACATGCATTTTTCATTTTTCGTCATAGTTTAACCTCACATTTTTAAGGGTAGTAGTTCCCAGTACCTGTTCCTTACGGTGCCCGGACTAATTTTTTTTTTTAATTAAAAGAGAAAAGTAAGAATCCCATCTCTCAGGGTTCCCACCAACCTGGGAACACTGGAAAACTCAGGGAATTTAAACTACCTTTGAAACTCGGGGAGAACTCGGGGAAATTTTCTGATTTTTTTGCAATAAACCTGGAAAACTCAGAGAAAAAATTAAGATTTTAAATAATGTATTTCCCATGCGCACAATCAATACTTACATAAAGCAAAACAATAAAACAACCAAAAGGGGTGGTATCATACAAAAACCCCATAAGGGCAGGGCCGGCTCAAGACAATTTGGGGCCCTACGCGGATTCAGTAACTGGGGCCCCCAGGTTTATAAGTGCAGCATTAAAAGCATTTTTTCCCCCGATCTTTTCATTCGTGTCCAATTAGAATCATTAAACACTCATTTTTCATACGGTCCGGGCCAATATCCACTTTACTTTTTGTTTTTCTTACAATAAACAATGTAAACCACAAAAACAGTAAATAAAGTTGCAAAAAAAGACTAATTACAGCCATGAAAAGGGGGAAAAAAAAAGTAAAAATTCGTTACTGACTATAACAGCAAACAAAAACACACAAAGAAACAAAAAAACATACTTCTAAAAGGGGGAAAGAAAAGTAAAAGAAAAAAAAGAAACAAGGTAGAGAAGCTAAAATATGGGGGAGATGGGGATATCCATTTCACCGTTTTGCGTTTCTCATTCCCTATCAAACTGCCAACTGACGGCGAAATTGCCTGCCGCAAGTACCATTAGGGCTCGTTTACGCAACGAGGCCTTCTCGCTCGCCGAAAGCTATTTGCTAGGCAACCGTTATTTATTTACGATTAATTTCCCGTTTCTATTAAATGATTGTGGTAATAGACAACAAAGTAAATGTATCATAAATAACAACACGGACAAAGAACAAAGTGCAACAGTCATTTTAAACATTGCTACAACATTGTTGCCATTTCACGCTATTTCCAAAATTTGCTATTCTCGCTGAAAATACAGCTTCTAGCAGTGATCAAACGACGGTAGAATAAATAGCTATTCGCAGCGAGAATTCAAAATCCAACATGGCGTCCATTTCGGAGTTATCGATTCGAAGACAAACCTTCGAATGCCGGTATTCTGGAATCTGGCCGTCGTCGTGTACTGCAGTAAAAATTGTTTTCTTGTTGTCATAAATCGACGCTGTCATGTTGCAAGTATCGTAGTCGTGTCGCGTGGCATGAGGAGAAAATTTGCGTCCGCGTTGTTGCCATGGTTACTACATATAGACAACTTGAAAGCCGCATTCTCCGACAAAGGCGAGAAGCAGACAGCAGATTTAGTATTGGCCAAGTAAAAGCTAGTGAGCGAGAAAATTGTCCTTGCGTAAACGCGCCCTTAGTTTCGGTTTCGGGTCGCGTAACGCTTCGACCAATTAACCCACATCATTCCCTAAGTTTCAAAGCAATAGCACAGATTCTCACTCGGTTTTCTCTTTAAATTGACGCAATAATATAAAGGATTTTCAATCCATAATCTGCCTTCTCGCTATAATAGTGGATGAGTGCTCCCCGCTCCCGCGTGGGGGCCCCTTTAATTCGGGGGCCCTACGCGGCCGCGTTGCTCGCGTGCCCCTTGAGCCGGCTCTGCATAAGGGTAAAGGAACCCATCGAGTTTTCACCATAGAAAGTTGTGA
>JAHWFP010173201.1:0-24207 GCA_023313725.1 Lithobius niger
CTGTGTTTGTAATATGCGTGTAAAATTTTCTTTATTTGACCTGAAATTCAAAGAAAAAAAGAGGAAAAATTTAGTTTTTATTAATTTATTTTTTCTTCTGAAAGTTGCCTTGGCGACTCTTCAAACACATGTCACTGCCGAGACGAGCACTTCTCGACCTGCCTCGCCGAAAACGTCATTGTTGTGTCTAGATGTGTGGACTTTCTGCTTTTAATCTTGTAAGTGGTAGGCTTAGTGTGACCTTCACGACACAGATTATGTTAAGTACTGTTTCTGGTCTTCATTCAGAAAGACTGCCCATCCATATTAGCGTCACACAGGCTTTAACATACTAATGAATAAAAAATAATTTTTTTTTAGCACAACCTGGAGAAAGTTGTGGGGCGTAACAGACAAAGCGACAACAATGACAAAACGGGTAATTTATCAAAAATTATCACTTAATGTCGAGGCATGATTTTTGGAATTAACGCTCAAAAATAAGAAAAATACTCGGTATGTAGTAACACACCCTTCATTTTAAAACGCCGGTGCTGGCACAACTACTAGTTTTGAGACTTCTTAATACAGTAATAAAAGTAAAGAAATGTTTGAAGGCTATATTCGTATTTAAGGCTACATTGAAGTTGAAAGCAGCTTTCCTAAACGCTTCTTAGTCGCAGCAAAGAATTTGACCATTCTGCCTTGAGTGATAGAAACACGAATACAACAAACAGCGCTCAAACTCAAAATGTTAACACTCGTCAGCATTGCGAATTTTCGATAGGCTTTATAATTCAGTCCTCCTATCTTCGTCAGGTACTTAACTTCCACTTAACATACTAAATCTGGAACAATTCAAACTTGGCGCTTCTTTGCAAAGCAAACACAACGAAGAATACAGAAGGCCACGGAAGCGCCAAATTGGAATCTTTCCAGTTTGAATACATTCCTTCTGAAGTAGAAGTACATACACTTATGTAGACTGTAGTGCATACGTTTCTTGCTGCCTGACGAAGATAGGAAGACTGAAAATGTTATTTTTTTGGATAGTGCCTGTCGAAAATTCGTGATACTGATGAGTGTTTACATTAATGTGCTTCTTAGTCAACGAAGTGCAGTGTTATTCCTGTCTTAGCTTCCATGGACTAAAGCAAATGTCGTGTGCGGTCTGAAATGAAAAATTGCACTAGTCACCATTGGCTTGGAATTGAACCCATTGGTAGTCCGATTATGCATTGCTGCTGTAACCGCTGAGCTACCATAATCCTGTTTGCAGCAATCTGGATAATTCGTTGCTTAGTGGTCGAAGAAGCCTCCAGTTTATAAGGTTATGGTTCAGTTCCCAGCCACATGATGGCAGATGGCAGTATATGGATAGTCCGTGTTGAGATCGGGTATTTTTGCCATGTCGGTATCGGACCACTGTAAGGCTTCCGATACAGATATTCGTTAAGCCAAGAAATGCAACCGTCTTCCTTGCAAAACAAAGCCATGTGCTCAGTTTGTGATGAAAATCAAAGTTTTACAACGATCTAAGTGGAATAAGAGTAAAAATGCTGTTATTACTACACAGAACTTTTTGGATAATTTCATCAGTTCGAACCCATGCAAAACCAGCAACTGGAGTTGCATTTGTATGGCAATTAGATTTGTAGTCATGTTTTTATGTGTTATATTATCGGGATTAGGTCGATATACTCTTACATCGGGATCGGTTCAGTAAAAACTTTTATCGGTCGATCCCTACCGGTAAACTTGGGCTTTCCTCCATTCATGATCGTTTTCATAGTGGTGACATGATACTTACCTATCAACTTATTCACAATCTTCTTGATGTGGACCCTGTTCTTTCCCTCATTCCAAATGTCAACTTCACTCGTGGCCACCCACTTCGTATTTCTGGCACTGTATCTCGCACTAAACTCCGCTTTCACTTTTTCACGGAAAGGGTTGTTCAACCCTGGAACTCCCTCCCTTAATCTGTTGTTTGCGCTCCTTCACTCAATGCTTTCAAATCACGCTATGATGCTCTAGTTGCTTAACTTCTTTAAGTTTTCGGGGGGTGGGTGGGTGCTTCGTGCACCGTCAGTCTCTATTTTTACTAATGTTTCTACAGAGTCTGCGCCACGATGGTATTTTGTTTATTCTTGTCAACTGCGTTGTCAGTTTCGTTGGGCAGTGGCTTCCAGCAGTGTTTTAAGGAACGGGATACGTTGTTGACTTTCCTTACGAAACTCCATCTAAACTTTTCTGAAGTGCGTCGAATCCGAATGATGTCCAAAATTAAAAGAAATCGTCTAAACTGCATAAATTTAACTGTCGTAACTATAAATTGTAAATGTTTTACCCTTTCTCTAAAAGAAACCTTTTTCTCCTTACATGAAGGCACTGGTTGGCTGGGCTTCTATAAAATAATTTTAAAATAATAGCCTGCTTAAGACTGATTGATGGCCCGTATCGAACTTGTGTAGATCACAAAGATCCAACCGAAACAAGATTATGCCAATTGACGACGTAACTGATCGAGACGTTAGTTATTGCAATAAAACGAATTATTAATATAATTTAATTAATTTGCCACGAAATACAAAGCTGGTCACGTCACTATGAGTGTAATAGTGATCCCACTTTGTATACCTATCCGCATTTGATGGTACGTTTAAGCCGCAGTGACTGCAACTGGTCTTATTGAACAAAGATAGATTCTGCGAACTTTTGACTCAATTTAGAAGCTATCCGAACGAACAATTACCGTTTTAGCCATTAGACTTGGTTCAGTATAGTCGAAAACTTTGATTTCGGCCCAGTTTAGCCCACGCCTCCAATTGTTGACTACGTTCATTGCTAGGCAAACAACAAGATTTTCTTTTGTGTTGGGTGTGGATGGGGGGAAATTGATGCTATGATGTTTTGGAGCGATGCTTCAGGATCAATTTGTAAAATGTTACATTCAGCATTTTACAAAATAACTACTCAAAAAAAAAAATACGAAAGTTTTCTATTTTTGTTTATGTTTTGCCGGTATATCAATTGTTGCATTTGCATGTTAAAGAATACAACATCTGAAACATTATTTAAATTGAAAAGTTATTTAAACCGCCAAGTATAGGTTCGCCCAGTATATAGCATGACAACAGTTTGAGTGGTAAGAAAAGTAACACAAAACTGATTTACACCGTGAAAATTGCTTATTCGTTTAATATTAGATGTCTTAGTCGTTGGGATCGATTAACTTGGCGAAAGAGTTTGATGTGTTATCGATAAGCTTGGCGGGAATCCTCAACTATTTTTGTTTTGGGGAGATATTGCATGTTTTTGGTCCAAATTGATAAATGCAGTTTTTTTTTTCATGTCAATTATGAGGTAAAACGCTGGATAGCTAGTCGTAATGTTTTTGGAGGGGTGGGGGAGGCTTAATACGTTTACAATCTTGTCCTTAAAATAGTATCGAGATTATTGGTAACTTTGAACGCTGTCCTTAATCGCCAAACTAAACTATAGCTAATTGGTAAATGTCAACTTTCCGTACACATTGACTGACTGACGTTGTCAAGCGACCTGAAATAAAATTTTGGCCTTTTCTGTCGGATTGTTATATTTTCTTATGCTTGTAAACTTTGTAAAAGCAAAGCTCCCTTAGCTGTATATTTTATCTGGATAGGACGGACGTTAATGTTGTGAATCTTTTGCGGGCGACACAATACCGTCTTTTTTTTTTCCTTTGTTTATTTTGTGTTTTTAAAAAGGCCTGTTGTAGCACTTTATACACGACTCTAAGTCTCTATTTGTTCCCTGTAAATAAATAAACTGACTGGACTTAGTTTACATTGGTATAAATATCCGACGTAAACATCAATGTGCCACGTGGACCCTAGTTTTGAGATTGCAAAGAACGAACACAACGCCACCTTTGCTTGACCTTGGCACATTTGCTGCAGTGTTTAACTTTGCTTTATTGTCCTGTTAGGTCGGAGGAGCATTAGCCCCTCAATGCCAAACTATCTAGAGCCAAGGTTTTGTGGCATTACATAAGCAACTTGCTTGAATGCCAGTCGATCTCGACTCAATTTGCATCTGATAGTCTAGAGTGCATCCTGTACTTGATTATTTAGTACACTCAAGGTGTAATATTGCTTCATTCTTCTTCTCTTACACGTCTGTAAAAAGAAACCTTAATTGCTTAGGTATGCGTGTTTGTTTTGTTGGCTGCTCTTTGTTATTTTGAGATCTTTTTCCGTTATGTGTTTGGTATTTTTATGAGTCAGTGGAAAGGAGCTGGGTGGTAATTGAGTTACGCCTTACAGAATCCAGTTTCTCTTACCATGCGTATTGATATTGGGATACAGTGAATATTTGGGAATTTTTCGGTGTTCAGCCATGTACAGAGGTCATGGGTACGAGTTAACCTCAGCCATCCCGGGGAAGAGAAGGACACTGATACATCATACTCATGTCGATGGCATGTAAAGGTTTCTAGGAATTTCTGATTGGAATTACCTTCTCGCTTTCTGGCTCTATGGCTTTGAGCTCATCAAACCTCCCAAGTTTTTCAGACAAAATTAAATTATTCGGTATTTGGTGGACTAACTACATCATGAGGTCAGCTACCATGACACTTTTCATGATGCCCACACTGCTGGTTTCCGAGCCCCGAGCGTTTATACGTTTTTGGTCGATAACGATATAGGTATTCGGCTGACTAGGGATAGACGGGAATCAGGTCGGGACCTATCGGCTTCACCCAATATTCTTCTAATAATTGGATCTGTATTGACATTGGCCGATATTTTTCCACCGAACGGTTTATTTGGCCGATTTCGTTGTCGTCTTCGCTGCCAAATGCTCCTTTGGCACTGGACGCACTGATTTTTAGTTTCGTAAAATGCTCCGGTTTAACAGGATTAACTTGTCCTTGCCCGTCCTCAGTTCACAAGTGTAAAAAAGAATAATAATGATAACTTTATTTTCAGTCCTTGTAAGGTCAAGTTAATGAAGAAAAAAATGGCGTCGCCGTTCAGGAAAAAAAACATTGGAGCTTGTATCCCCGTGGAATTCACAGCTGTGAAGGTACACAAATAAAACGAGAGTTCACTCGAACGAAACGAACTGCCGTTTGACCTCCCATTGTCTCTGAATCTACTAATTCATAGGGAAAAATAGGGAAATGCCTCAGATGCCCCAAAAATTTGAGTTTTGCTTTGGTTTCGTTGCAACGTAACAGAGCCTTTCCAAAAACCCCAAGCCAAACTAGTGTTTCTGGAGACAGTTTGGTACCTTTAGTACACGGAAAACCATGAACAAACTCAACAATGTTCCAAAAGTGTCTGTAAAGCGGAAGTGCTGGCAGCGTTCGACGCGACTGGTGGATTCCATCCATATGTCGATACTGTTACATTGTGTGCGCTCAAATACCAACCATCTTTTGTGCAGAAAGAGCAGAATGAGCGTTGAAAGTGACGATTTTGGAAGGTGTTGATGGCTGGCAAGGCCAAAAATAGCTCCTTTGACGAACCAAACTGTCTCCAGAAGAATGAGATTGGTTTGATAGTTTGGAAGGCTCTTTATGGAATGAATGACGTCACGTCCGGTTACGGCAGAAATGTTTTTGGCACAAAGAGGGATTTTGGGGCGAATTAAGGGAAATATCAGCCAACTGACAGAGGACAAAAATTGTACACTGGGGAAACATTGAATAGGGGGTTGAGGGGTGCTAATCCTTAACCCTGCGGCTGTGCGAGTGTTAGTGACTATACGGTCTGTCCTGGGCTTTAAAGTGGCACGCTAGCTTATTGAAAGTCTGCAGGATCTAGTACTGTCTAGCACTTGCTTGCATAAATCGAAGGAATGCCCAACGCCATTTCTTTCAACGAAACTAACCACCAACGACCTTCTTAATTATTGAGTGAAATTTCAGTCAGTCATGGATTAAGAGAACCAATTTAACGAACTATTCGTGACGTCAAACCATGGGAGACATTCCTCTGCCTTTTAGCCGTGTGTTCGCTGAAGCGCTTTGAGAATTTTCGTTTGCCTACAGGTGGCTCCATCGTCATGCGTTTCACGGGAAAAGGTCATACCTTCGTCAAACAAAGATTCGCATAGTCCTGTATGGTTTTTAATTCGACGTTGTCACACGTCGAATTAATGTGGTTGTGCCCAAAAAAGGGCTAAAGGCAAATCGGCTCAGCTACATCTCCTTAAAAACCAGACACATTTGTTCAAATTCTGATCCGACTAAATTCAAGTATGTTGGTGGGTGAGTTGCAGTGTAAAATATCAAAACACTAGGGATTTCACAGATTTAGTAATTAGAGAAAAAAAAAAAGTGCTAGCCTGTAACCAGGTATTTCAACGTGAAACCGTCGTCCATAGTACACAGTGTTGTGAAATGTGACGGCAGCGTTACATGTGTGCTCTTCACAAATTTGAGCGAAAAACGGCAGTGGCGGTGTTGAAAAACTTAGGGAAAATGTGGGTCGAGGTTGCGTTATAGGCTAGACTCGGAAACCCACGGAAAACTTCGGGTTTGTGACGTCATCGCTCTGACTATTTATATTCATTAATACGAAATTTTATCACAATATTAATTTGCCTTACAGACAAATTTAATTATTTACGGCATCATTTGAAGAAATTTCGTTTTCGACGATGATGAGCGTGAATAGCGTCAGATGAGAACTCCTTATCTGGTCGTTTCTTACATGATCGCTCATTTGCCGTATTGCAGTAACAAAAGTTAGGAGACGGGTTTTTTTTTAAACTTTATATGTGATGTGCAATATCTATGCTTTTCAGTTCACCACGCATTTAGAATGCAAAGTAGTGTCCTGAGTTTATGCTGCCTTTCCAACTGCATACGTCAATCGCATATTAATTGTCTACCCTCCTGCAGCATTTCTGTACCAAACAACACGTCGAATTACTGATGCAGTGTTAGTGCGTCCTTGTTTTGTTACGTTTTTGGGGGTGTGCGAGTTTTGCCAGTAAACAAAAAATCTCCCTTGCAAGAATATAAAAAAAACTTGGGTTCTGTTTACAATTTATTAATTAAAAAAAAAAAAAACCAGTGTCCTGAAAAGGTTAAGATGATAAAACTAAAAATTGATTTTCTTTGCCTATATTGAACCCGACGAGATTTCTCGGTAACTGTCACAAAAATACTGAGTTTGAAATGCTGGCACGTGGTAAAATAACATTGACTACTTAGTGAAATTTTCTACTGGTTTTTAATGTACCTTTTTGCATACATGTACTACGCATCATTTTCTTTTTTTTCTTTCGTGCGAGATGATTTTGCGACATTAATCTGTGTAAATGTTGCAAACACTATTCTCAACGGGTCGCACAATATACCGGAAGGATTTGTGTCCCTTTAAAGGTAAAACTGTTTTGTCACTATCTCCGTAATTTTCGGTTTTTGCTTTGTTTCTTCAGTAATATCTTCAACTTCGGCTTTTGAATTTTCGGTGTAACAGTTGAACCATTCTCAAAATGATAGCTCGAAAACGGTTAAAAATAAATTTAAGCAAATACCAAATCTGTAAGCCGTTACTTTTTTGTTAATAGTCTTGCTTTTGTTTTATAGTTACTGTAACGTGAGTTTTTTTTAATTACCACATAGATTACCTAACGTTTTTATTTAAAAATTCTATACGACAATCATCAAGAATTTTCAGCCTTCTGTGGTTCAAACAAATTTTCAGTTTTTTGTTTGGTGTGGATTGGTAGCAGAATGGGACGGACATTTATATCCCGAAGCTTTTTTTTTTTGCCCTTAATAGTCTTAACACTTACAGTAATACATCCAAATTCAAAAGTTAATAAACGTAGTTCCATAATACTGTACGAAGTGTATTAAACAACAACTGGAATGACGCAATCTGTACTCATGTTATGCATGGTGAAACAAAAAAAAACTACGTAATTGGTCAAATACCAGGCCTGGTATGCAGTACAGTTGAATGTTTTAAATTGGAATCGTCTGGTATGCAGTTTAAAAACGAAGTGCATTCCTGCACTTCCTTCACCTCCATTCATTCTCTTCCAAAAAAAAAAAAAATGATGTCCTTGAAATTGTAGTTTTTTTCTTTTTTTCTTTAATGTAATCTTGGGAAGTGAGGCGTAGTGCAGGGGCTCTCCACTTGAGGAAGCACAGACTGTTGTTCTGTGCGAAAAGGCCTGAGGCCATAAACAAACCTACCCGCGCAATTTTACTCTCTTTGATGACTCTTAGCACGCTTGAAGACCTAGGGTGATAGTGAACTGGGTCAGACGTTCATCAATATTAATGTGCGCATTTTTGGTTGGTGGCTGTTTCTCCACCCCTTCGCTCCTCCCTCCTTCCCACCCTCCTGGCCCTTTCTTCATCTCTTAATACCAGTGTAATGAGCAAAATTAAGTTTTTGTCTTGTTGTGTGATGAAGAAATAACTGAGAAAACGTAGGCGGATGGCATGGGATAGAATGCCAGGAGCCGTTGCGTACAAACAGTGGTGTGAAACGGTAGGAGTGTGGACCCTCTGAACCAGAATATGGTGGATTAACTGGAATTTTGAACGTTGGGTTGAGAAAATAAAGCTTCTGAATCGAACTTATGAATTATTCCACGACGGGTCAGTGGTTAAATGCGTTGATGTACAGATTTGAAATACCGTAAATCTTGTATTTGTAGCCCGTGCTACTGCTTAAAAATCGGAAGCCATTTTGACCCGCCTACAACTCGAGTTCTGCTACTACACAATTTGTAAAGGAAATTACGAATTCAATACCTGTAGAACATGTGTCTGACATTAAAAACGGTAAATAATAGCACACGAATGCTTTTACCATCACCCTTCAATAAACCTAAACATGGCAGTAACCGTTAATAAATAAAAAATTTTCAAAATCAAGCCATTTTGACTTGGCTACAACTAGAGACCGGCTACTACTATTTCATGATTGGGAAAACACCCGGCTACAATTAGAGACTGGCTACAATTGAGGACCCGGCCACAAATAGAGGATTTACGGGGCGAGGGATAATAGTCTAACTGGAAAATCGCATAATTGGAAGAACGTATAACGGAAAACAGTACAACGGAATATCATCTCACAGGAAATTCGTATAATGGAAAAGTCTCTAACTGGGAATTCGTATAATGGAAAATCGTCTAATATCCCTGCCTCGTTCGCGCTGCCGCGCTCGCTGCGGCTATCAGAAACATCAGAAACCGCAGTTAGACGTTTATCAATTAGACAATTATCCATTATACGATATTCCGTTTAGATGCTTTTCCAGATTTTTTATTTAGGCAGATTTTAGACAATTATCTCATTAGACGATTTTCCAGTTAGACGTTCGTCCGACGCCCCGATTTGGGGGATACACAAAGGACTAAAATTCGTGTGAATAGGGTAAAAGCGAGCGTAGAAAAACTTCCAAGGGGAAAAGGTTCATGGAACAGCGTTGAGCTCAGATGCGGGTTCGTACGATTTTAAATATACGGGCGCGTTTATGCAACGATTCGCCTTTGCATTCTTGCAGCCAGACGCTAGAAATCACCTGAAATTCCAACATGGCGCCGGTTTTAGCCCTCCCTTCTCTCGCGCGAAAACAGTCAATAATGTGAGTTCATATGCGACTTGGAAAATTGTTTCGGTCAGGACGAATTCTTTATCTGATTGGCACGGATTATAAGACTGCAAGCTTTTACTCAAACGATGTCGGATTTGGCGAATCCAGGTAGCGTTGTTACCATGGCAACGATACCTTCGCCATCGCGGTTAAATTCTAGCTACGAGAATGCAAACGCGAGTCGTTGCGTAAACCTGCCCTAAGGGCGCGTTTATGCAACGACTCGCCTTTGCATTCGCGCAGCTAGAATTTAATCGCGATGGCAAAGGTGACATTGCCAAGGTAACAGCGCTAAATGGATTAGCTAAATCCGACATCGTTTGAGTAAATACTTGCAGTCTTATAATCCGTGCCAATAATATAAAGAATTCCTCATGACGAAACAATTTTCCCAAACGCTTCTGAACTCACGTTATTTGCTGTTTTCGTTGCGAGGCGGCAGACATAAAACCGCCGCCATGTTAGAATCTGAGGTGATTTCTAGCTTCTAGCTGCGAGAATGCAAAAGCGAGTGGTTGCGTATACCTGCCCTAACATACAAGGACGAACAGCGAGAGCTCTGCCAAGTGGTGCCGAGGCTTGGTCTCCGACTCAAGAGGACGCAAGATCAAAATGCTCTGCCATCTTATGTATATCGTACAACACAGTGAGTGCTACAGGAGCCCAATAACATAAACAAACGCAATGTTATCCCTGATGCGACCAGTTGTGTATGTGTAGTGTGCCAGTCTGCCCGTAAACTGCCGACAGACAGACGTACTTAACAATGATTATTACGTCGTTTAGATCGTATCTATAGTTGCTGAAATAATTTTTATGTGGTCTGGTGCCCACAACTCTGAACCACCTGCTGCTACATTTGTGTAAAGTTTTACGGTTCACATTGACACTTCCCGCCAAGTCTATTGATGTATATCCAACTTCTGCCGTTCCATCAAAGCGTGCTGTTAGTCAAACCAATTACAAGGCAAAAATCGACGAATTAATCGACGTTGGAATTCGTTGTTGGCGACATTACCAACCTGTCTACAATATAATGCCAAGCCACTTACGTTTAAAAACAGAGTGGGCTTACAACAGTACATCTATTTCCTTCATGTAAAAAATAGTGTTGGCTTCAGAGGGTATACATATAACTTCACACAACTTTGCAGTAAAAACTACCAGTAGGTTCTAGGCCTACATAATTTCCAATGTTTATTTATATACGTATGCCAAATGTAAAGACTATACCCAGCATAAACCAAAATTTTGGAACAAAATTCCCTCCCCCCCCCCCCCCCCGCCAAAAAAAATTCTTTGAGAATCCTTGGTTTCATCGAAGACGGACAACTCGTGCGACTAATTGTGAATTAAGCCTTAATTCCTTTTCATAGTTCTGCTTCTTTTGTATATATAGGATACTTTTTCTGTAGCTTCTTCTCTATTGCTACAATCTCAGCTGGTGTTTGTCTCCATGGTAACTTTGGAACACATTACACGGTTCCTTTCAGACGTATTTCTTGATTTTCCCTGAATATGTGCGTCTGATTTTAAATTGTGCACATTTGAGTAAAAAAAGTCCCAGAATCCCTCACCCTCTTGTATACAGAGTGGCCCACAAAAAAACTGACGACCTAAAATTGTCAAAGACCAACTTTTCTAGTTAGCACCCCTCAGAACCAGGATAGGACGGAAATCAAATTTAATGAAACGGAAGATTTCTGTCCGCTCCTGATTCTGAGGTATGCTTACTAGAAAAGTTGGACTTTGAAAATAGGGTCGTCAGTGTTTTGTGGACCACTGCCAGCCGAAATATCGCTTTTGAAAGTTCTTTTCTTGTAGCACCCTACGGCTTTCACATACGTGTAATATTACTTTTAAGTGACGCTTTCAGTTCCTTCCTAAAGCACCGAACAGAGCGAACAGAACGTACCACTGTTAGAGACAGTTTGGCTCCAAACTTGACGTAGCGCGTTCGCAGTGATGTTGCGTCAGCCGTTCAGTACCTTCCTAAACTACAATACAGCTCAACAAGCTCAGCAGAGTATTTGATACATCATACCTTCACCACGACCAAACCTGGCTAATGAATTTTACCAGGATTGGCTAATAGATGTGACCAGACGAGAGCAATGCCAAATTATGAACCATATCAGAGAGGTGGTTTGCTGGGGTGGAGGTTTGAGCATGCTCGATGTAACAGTTTTGACGAAACAGATTCATCGCTGACGATGTTGACGTCAATCAAGCCGCACCAACATGGATATTAGCAGGGAATGAGCCAAACTGTCACCAACAGTGGTGCGTTTGGTCGTTTAGGAAGGTGCCGTGCCGTACAAGGTTGGCATTAGCAGAATTGATCAAATTTGGTCTTCAACCATGCCTTGAACACCCCGGGATATGTTTTTTTTTTTTTTTTATACTCAAATGTGCAAAATTAATCAGACATCAGATATTAAGGGAAAATAATCAGAAATCTTTTCATTGGGCCTTTTTTACTGTTTATTCAACCCAAATTAAACTTTCAAAGGCGTAAGAAAACAGTCTCATTTTTCAAATAGGACTGACACTGAGTGTTGTAGTGAGATAGTTTTTGCCCTTCTGATGAAGGTTGTTGGAACTCAAACGAGTCATTTCAAAGTAATATATGTGGCCTATATGAAATCGTTGGTAGCTACAAGAAAAGAACTTTCAATTGCAAATTTTTGTTTTTATGATTTTTCGCTTTGTCATGGCAGGGAACTGCTGGTCGAAACTTCGTGTTTATCTATTGTATTGTGTACTATAATGCTTTTATCGTAGCATACAGTGTACAAACTTTTTTCCGTTGTTTACCTCCTCATTAACTAGCCCCAAGTTTATTCCTTCATTGCCTGTCGAGCAAGGGCTTTTAGTAGGCCTGTTGATTAGTATATTGTATGCTGGTGTATT
The DNA here is from genome assembly GCA_023313725.1 of Lithobius niger. NCBI lineage: Eukaryota > Metazoa > Arthropoda > Chilopoda > Lithobiomorpha > Lithobiidae > Lithobius > Lithobius niger. The sequence goes on from JAHWFP010173201.1 coordinate 12,511, forward strand.
CGAGCTGATTTTCTAAGAATGGTTTTTTGCTTAACTTGCAAAAATCTTCGCCTAGAGAAAATTTATATGTTGTTAGATGCCGTATATATCATCGTTGACACGCTTGATATATGTTTATAAATAAACATTTGAAACTATGTAGGCCTACAACCTACTGATATAGTTTTTGCTGGGTTTTGTGAAATCACCCTCTGACGCCAACAATATCTTGGATGAGAAGGAAAATTGTACTATTGTAAGCCCACTTTGTTTTTAAACTTAAGCCCTTTGGTACTGTATTGTAAATAATATGTGAAAGTTTTGACAACAACGAATCGCTCTGCTTACAACAGGCCAATACATATTTTCAGGTTTGCAATGCTTGTTGCATTTATATCTTCTTGTCCATAGACCTTGGCATTTCAGCGTAACTCCATTTCAACGGATTTGAGTAAATTGCCTAAAGGGAACAGCAAGTCAAGTCCATTTCTGCATTAATTCCACTAAGAAAAAATTCCACTCCAGATTAATTCCATGCAGTTTATATTCGTGATTCAAACTCGGATTACCCGAGTCATTGCCATGGTTCAGTACAATTCGATTCTTTGCAGTATCAAATAAAGCCGTATAGCAAATGGATGCATGAAAACTTCGCCTTGTGAAAAACATTCCTTCCCCCTCATAAAGTGTACAATTTCGTATTAGCCCTGAAAAACAAAGTAATCTCCTGTAATTTTCCCTTTTATGAAAGTTACAGGGTTCCAACTAACCTGTAAAACCAAAGAAAGTCAGCGAATTTACACTACGTTTGAAATTCGAAGGGAAAACCGAGGGAATTCTCCAATATTTCACTAAAAATCTGAAAAACTCGAGGAAAAAAACGATGGACTTCAAGGCTAATCTTTAGAGAGCTATACATCCTTGCAAACAAATAACTCATCCACACGTATAATGCTAGGCCTATAAGTACATTAAACACACACTTCACAAATGTTATGTACTACCGTAAGTCGTGTATTAAAAGCCCATCACCCCGTAAAATGCTGTAAAGTCAAAATCATGAAATATTGGAGTTAAAGCCCACCCCCCAAATTGTCGTTTTCTACGAAAAATTACCTAAAAGTTACATGATGTGTATAAAGATAGTACTGCTTGCTATGTTTACTGGCCCCTTCGCCCTCTCTGTAGTAATAGTGGACTCTTCCTTTAGCTCCTAGCACCTGCACAAGGCCTGGGCATCTCTCACCTAAGACTCCTCCCTTCTTCACAGCAATTAAAAGGATGTAAAAATTGGTCTTTCAGAGATGGTTCAAAAGCTAAGAATTTTCTGTAATAGATGTCCAGAAAGGTTAAAAAATTGATAATGCTTGATTTAAAGCCCACCCCCCTATTTTTGCCAAATTAACTGCATAAGCCCATGGGCATTTAATCCACGGTTTACGGTATATGTTGACACCTAAAAGTTCATTATATCTGGATATACTCTTTTGTAGTGTGTAAACAAGTAAAACTGGTAAAATTTGTTAAAAAAGATTCCTTCCTGAAATTATGGTAGATATAGTTTGTTTCACATTATGTTTGCAGGAAACTGACTGTACGAGTACACCACGTTTCCTTGCACTAGGAGTGCAAAAACATGTGGATATCAAACTTGCTGACTCTTAAACAGTTATTGTCAAGAGTCTGCGAGTGTAATATTTACGTGTTTTTTGCACTCATAGTGGAAGGAAACGTGACGTCATACAGTCAGTTTCCTGCAAACATAATGTGGAACAAACTATAGCTTGGAAATTGACTCAACTACTCCGGAAAACCTGGAAACCGCACGGAAAATTGATTTCACTGTTTCGGTGGGAACCCTGTGTTGAAGACAGTTCGTCACAACTCACAAACCAAAATAGAATTGAATGCTCAGCCAAACGTTCTAACACTAACAAAAATGCATAAATCTGTATTATCTTTATTCGACCGAATAACGCTATTGGGCCAAATATGGAATATTTTAATAAGTTAACTACATACACCTAAGTAGAATATCCCTGCTGACAAATGCAGTATTTTGCTATTCAGAACTAAGAATTAAGATGGGTGATATTTCGCATAGCAACGTATTGCGGTAAGACGTAGTAAAATATTTCCTTATAGTTCTTTGGCGGCCTTGGATTTTCCATTCCAGCTGTGATCACAAAGTATAACCTACAACACGTGTAGTATGTTGAAAGCATTACCTGGTAGCATAATCGTTGTAACGAGAAAATATGACTCACTACAGGTGGAGAAAAGAGTGGAGGAGCAGCCCAATGGATACAAAAAAATACGGTATCAACAAAGCGAGGGAGTCCATAATACATGGCGTGTTTTGCCACGTGACAGTGATGCGATGGTGACCTGAATGGCAATTTCCACGTAGTATTTTTCACCCGTAAAATGCAAAAAGAAAGATTGACACTGTTTCATGCAAGGTTTTGCTCAATTTAAATCACTTTTTACAATATTATTATGCTATTTTGTTTTTTTCTTCTTCTGCCCACCTTTCTTTCGCTCTAATGGCGGCAAAAAAATTGTTAATTGGTATTTTTTGGCCATTTTTCCTTTTCAAAAGCCTAAACCGTTGACATCGCAAGGAAAAAATAAAACTGCAATAATACCGTTGTGGCAGGTAAACAAATTTCCTGTTTTATACATTTTTCACCGATTTTGACATTCCAGTACGTTCCCATTTTAATCGTTTCGACCAAGCCTTCCTAGTGGTGGAAGATCCAAGTCAGTGGGACGTGGGTTTAAAACACTGGGATGTCCAGAGACGCCAGGAAGGATAAAAGTTGGAGGGGTGTAAACCAGAAATTTACCTACATAATTTTCCATGTAGCCAAAAAATTACGTAATTTTTCCGACGGATTTACCGACTGACCAAAAATTATGTAATTTTTCCGACTGATTTGCCAACTTATCGCCCCCCCCCCCCTGTAAAAACGTCCCTGGGGATGTAATTCGGTGAACGCCAATAAAAATGTTCTCAACCGATCACGGTGAAGAAAACTGATCACTTGGACTGGACCACTAACTTTGCCTCTTTTCATTGAATTTGCAAATCACTGTCGTTGTTCTAAATAGTCTTGTGGTTGCGGTCCTACAACCTTTTCTTTTTTTCCAGGATAATTTGGAAAATCTCCTCCACCTTTCATATAGGTTTTTGTTTTAGCAGACTGGAGGCATATTTTTGGCACAGAGTCGCTCATGATTGGACCACTTTGCGTATCATGTAGACAGAATCGGTAAAAAAATACAGTCCCATGTTTGTTGGTCGGTCGTGGTATTCGATCTGACGGCTACTGTAGAGCAGTGACATTTGCCGCCATATTGGCACCAGTATGGGTTTTGGAGGGCATAACTACAAGGTGCACTACATAAAAATGGAGGGAAAAACAACGGAAGTGCGGATTTCTTAGGCTTAAAACAACGTTGTTTTCTCCAACAACAAAAATCGCGCGTTTTAGGTCTAAGAAATCACTCTCAACAGCATCGATCGGCTTCAGTATGACGCCCTTCTGTTTCTCTCTGCAGTGCCCCTTGCAGCTAACCCATTGAGGCTCCACCATAAGAGTTATACACAATAATACTACGTCGTGTCACTGCTCTACAGGCTGTGTTTGCTGGGGTTGTTCTGGGGAACTCTTGACAATTTTAGCTGTGTACGTTAGAACATTTACTTCTGAATGTCGATACGCTGCTATTTGGCTGCAATGATTCAACGAAGTATTAAATATAAAATATAGACGCACTTGAGTACTTTTTAAGTAGAACAAAAGCCAATGAAGTGCACAAGTAAAAGAAATTTTTTTTTAAATCCGGTTTTGTCCGATCTTGATTTTACATCCTAACCAGTTCAACCTACTGACATGGGTGAGCCGAGTTGCCTTTTTTCTACATTTTATTTGATCACTTGACTTTTACTTGCCTAAGCCTCTATTTTGTACTATCGAGAGTGAGCATGTCATGACTCGACACGTTGAGTAATAAGCTGTTTTTAAAAAATATTCTTGTGCACTTAATTGGCTTTTGTTCTACTTAATAAAGGGTCATATTAAGTCAGTCACTGGAAAAAAAAATTGGGAGTATTTTGAGGAGTATTCGTATTTGGGATGCTTTTTTTGCGCTTGACACTTCAAAGAAAGAAAAAAAGCACGCTTGCTACCTTGTTGGTTTTATGTGTAGGGTTCACACAAGGCGCTTCGAGTTTTTTAAAGTGCTTGAATTTTGTTAGGAAAAGATTCAAGGCCTTAAAATTGTTAGCCTGATCTTTGAAAGTCCTTGAATTGTTGTGTGTCGTGATTTAAAATAATGGCCTAGCTTTAAGCAAGATAAACACAAACTTGCAATTTATTTTAAATAACTTGGCATGTTTGTCATAAATTGTTGTTGAGATTATCTTTTAAATTTTGTTGTTCTCAAGCATTTTCATTATATGTTTACTAGGCTATTAAAGATGAATCTAGGAACAGTAAGCTGCGGAAAGTCTGGTAAAAAGGAAACTGAAGTGTATCGGTGAAACTCCTTACTGCTTAGGGAAATGTCTATCGGCGAAACTCCTTAACCCTGCTTGGCGAAATTAGAACCATGGCAACTGACCTAACATAACGTAACTTATAGCAAAAATAAAAAAAAAAAAAAAACAAAAAAAAATTTCCCCCCCCCCCCCCGCCCTGTTTTTTTTTCTGTGCATGATCAAAAAATGAACATTTGACAAGATGATGTTGCTTCTTCACCTGTAAAAAGTAAGCCCTATTTGAGGCTGTACAGCCTTATTGGATTAATAAAGGTTCTTGAAAATATTTATTGGCCTTGGAAAAGTCCTTGAAAATTGTATTAGTTTGGGAAAAGTCTTTGAAAGTGCTTAAATTGTTTGTGTGTTATCTTGTGCGGACCCTTTGTGTGCATGTGGTATAATGTGAAAGCAAATTTCTGTTTGTCTGCCGCATAATGCTTATAGAAAGTATAATGTTTTCTTTCGTGTTTTTGTCAACATCTCTTACTAATCGTGCAGCTTGCATAAGAAATGTTTTGCCCACTCCAGTTCAAGGGCAGTTAGTGGGTAGCTGGAAGCCACGGTTTCGGTTCGAGCTGCTATTTAAGAATCCGGCGTGTGTTAATGATTGCCAAATGAAACAAGCACTATGTAAACAGGACGTGCTAGTGTTTTATCACTTGAAATTGTGGGGGAGAAAGGACCCCTCAAACTTTAAAATAAAACGTGTTCTATCCATTCTTAAATGAATTCGGTACAAACGTTGGTATTCCCTCTTTTTTTTTAAACCACATTTAAGTCCCTTTCACACCAGGCCTATACCCAGAGGGGTATTTTTTTTTAAGTGTGCTCAGGTACGTTGGTACATGGCTCTCAACCCAATTTTGCTTTGATCAGTTCATTAAACAGGACATTAAACGCCAAATGTGCTCGAGAAGGGCGGTTGCAAAAGTGCATGTTTATATGTATATGTGTGCATGTTAAATGCCGCCTATGAACGTTTCCTTTTGGCCATGTCAGGGCACGTTTACGCAACCACTCGCTTTTGCATTCTCGCAGCTAGAAATCACCTCAAATTCCAACATGGCGGCGGTTTTATGTCTGCCGCCTCGCAACGAAAACAGCAAATAACGTGAGTTCAGAAGCGTTTGGGAAAATTGTTTCGTCATGAGGAATTCTTTATATTATTGGCACGGATTATAAGACTGCAAGTATTTACTCAAACGATGTCGGATTTAGCTAATCCATTTAGCGTTGTTACCATGGCAATGTCACCTTTGCCATCGCGATTGAATTCTAGCTGCGATTATGCAAAGGCGAGTCGCTGCGTAAACGCGCCCTCAGTATGGCTCAGCGTTAGGACCTCGGCATTTGGTTGCAAAGGTCGTGGGTTCGATTCCCCAGGCAGCGTGCCATTTAAGTCAAAATGGTAACGTAAATATGGGTTTGCATCGGTATTTTTTAGATCGCAGTTCACTCATCAAAGCTTTTGGAGGAGGTTTGAACGTATGTAGGAAGAGCAATAATGAATTTGGTGTTGCTCGTTAAAAGTCGGTCAAACCATGTACGTAAATGTTGGCCACAATATTTTTATTTGGGATGAGGATTGAAATAATCAGAAACTGTCAGTTCCAGCAGGCAATGCTCAAAAATTCGTATAGAAGTTGGCCATTATCGTTGCCATAAAGTTTTTGTTCCTTGATATAATGATAAAACTATATATACTGCTATTTTCTACTAAAATTGTCTATGGTATTTTCTTTCTGTACCTTGCGTAAGCACAGGTGTATTTGTTGGAACCATAACGTGGTCATTACTCAACCTCAGATAAAAAGCATTACTTTATGACAGAGAACTTTGTAACAACAAAACTTTATCAATCAATGGATAAAAATTACAATAGAAAGTTCAACTAATCATTTCTGGCACCCGTGATGTTTACGCTAGCATACAGTAGTATGTGGTGCATGTTATCTGTTAAGTTAGTTTTGATTTTTCCGTAACAAAAACATAGTCGACTGATAGAGATATTAAAAACCAAAAAAAACCATTTGCAATATTAACAATGTTTGGCAAGCTTTCCAAACTAACAGATAAAGCAATTTTTACTGCAAGCTTTTAGAAGTCGGACATAATCTACATATGCTAAATGAAGTATTCACAAATCCTCACACACGCCCAGAACACTAGTAGTGCGCCATTGTGTTGGCCTGAAACAATTTCCGCTATCGTTGTTTTCAGCTTTTTCTTATGTTGATCAAAATTGCCTTCTATTTCCATTTTTTCTCATTTTGATGTCTCACTATGCCATACCCTTAGCTTAAATTACTTTTCGTTAATTAGCAAAACACAAATGTTGCCAAAGAGTATGATGCCCTGGTCGTTTTATTTTCTCATTAGCGAAATAGTGCCAGATAGGTTTATTTTTTATTTTTATGTTGATTCTCAGGCTTTTTTCGCAAGAAATCTGTGCGTGTTGACGATATTTTATATGTTTATTTTTTTAGCCATAAAATATAGAACACTACTTTATAATTCTGCTTACCACGTGTCCAGAAATTTATTTATGGCAATTTTATATTTTAACTGAATTTTTCCATCGTTTCGTACAGTCTCCTCCTTACTCGTCACAACTCCAGGGCAGCGGGGGGGCGGGTGGAAGACTCCTGAGGAGTTTTTGTTGTAGCTATTGTTTGCTCAATTGTTTAAAGAAAGAAAAAAAGTAGTTTCGGATGGGTTGGGGACAAAATCATTGAAATTTATTTTAATTTTGATGATCGACAGTTGTTGCCTAGAAAAATTTGAATTTCTTACAGACATAAACTTCATTTACATTTTTGATTCTCATTTGGTTTCTAAATTGTGTACGATTTGTTAGAATTATTTTTCGAGCCAGTTTAGAATTCTTAATTTCCTGCAAAACGTTCCCAGTGAAATAAAAATTCAACTAATTTAATTGCAGTCGAATCTAGTTGATGTTTGGGATTATTTGAATTTCTGAAAGACAAAAAACCCCATTTACCCTAATACGCGTTGCTGACTCTTCGTTTCTAAAAATTGTGTGTGAAGGACTCCTTCATTTGCCCTTCACCACCCTAACCCTCGTTGTAGCTTTCTTTTATGATTTTGATGTCCTACTTTGGGGTTATGGCTTGTGTGGGTTGTGCCGAGGAACAAGTCGTAAAAAAATTGCTTGAAAGCCTTTGTTTGACAGTAATTACGATTTTTTTCTCTTTGGCGTTTTTATTGTCCTTCTTTACGATTGAGGAGAGAAAGTGGACGCCTCTGATGTTGCAGAATTGGATTGAAGTGTTTATCACTTTTATTTCGGCTGCTAAAAGTCTGGGCAGTGCTTTAAGTCTTTCAAATTAATGATCATTGTTAAGAGATATTACGCTTGCATGGCGACTTGGGGACTTTGAGATGAGGTAATTCAAGAGACAAGAGCGAGATGCATTACGAGTGAGGTTGTTGATACCCTTCAGATGCAAGATTGAAAATTTAAATTTTCTCGCAATCCCAACTTTTGTATTAGAAATATTCCTATTTTTTTGTTGCTAACCTCTATGAAATTATTTTATTTTCAAATCAAAATTTGAAAGTACGTTAACGCCTCAGACACTAGACGTCCTAAAATTGCCGCAGTCACTTTTCTAGCCATAGGACTAGCGTCTGGCAGAAATAAGTCACTGTTACAAATGCTAAAAAAAAAATGGCCTTAATTCGTAATCGTACAGAAAAATTAAGAAAAACGTTCTGAGTGAAAAATTCGTCCAAAAGCTTCTAAGAAACGGCTTTATCAGGAATTAATTCTGCTTCCAGGGCTCTGTCCCAAACTCCCTATTATTTTTTTCAGCCTAACAATAGAAGAGAGCTAAACGCTCTCCATCTCTTCCCTAACGTTCGGGCCGTACATCGGGACAAAACTGGAAGCTGCATTAACTCGCAGGACCGTGCTTTCTGGTTTCTGCTTATATTCACCATAGGTTACATCATCTTTAAACTGCTGCAGTGACAGTTCTAATTCGATAAATGGATTTATTAAGCTAAAGTTTAAGGAGGAGATGTATCTTTTCCAACAGAAGTAATAAAACTGCTTTATCATGAGTAAAAGCTAAACTACGGCCGTTTGTCTATGTACTAGCACCACGCTATCGACTTCTTCACCACAAGTTACATCTTTAAACTACTGCAATGGCAGTTCTGATTAAGACAAATCGATTCCATTAGGCTTAGATGAAAAATGGAGAGTACATTTTCCTATAAGAGTGACATACGCATATTTTATCTAAATTAGAACTGCCATTGCAGCCGTTAAAACATGTCACTTGCAATATGAAAGAAACACAGTACTACTGCATATAGAAATAGCTGCATCTAAGCATCTAAGTAAGACATTTCGTTTTTATTACCCTTGTTGGAAGATGTATCACCACGTTTTAGTCTAAGCTTATTTCAATCAATTTGTCTTAATTAGAACTGCCAGTTCAGCAGTTTAAAAGATGGAACTGGGTAGAATACTGTATAGAATTTGGATTTTGTGCTTTTGGTTTTCGTTCAGTGTAGCTATGAGGAACCATAGTAAATCGCCTAGCTTCTGGGCTACGTTGAACGTAAGTTGAAATATTTTTCAAGTTCTTTTACAAAAACTTGATAAAGGACCCATTTTTTTTTTGTTATATCAGAGTTGGAATTAAGAGCCAGAAAAGTGGTCCTTCTTGCACTTACTATTCAAAATCTCAGAAAATAGTTAGGCCTGTAAAAAATAATAGCTCTGCGTTTTTTGCGTACCGTCCCCTAGTAGCCTATATAAATAATATAATATATAGTGCGTCTTTGCCTTCATTGGCTGATTTGTAGAGCTGACAACATTTTGCACGAAGACTTGCATTATTTTTGGAACACACTCTTGGAATCTAATCGGAAACCGAAACTTATTTTTTAATCCTTTATCTTTTGCTTCATAGCCTTGGGAATTGTTTTGCGAGTTATTTTTTTATCATATCAAAAACCAAAACTAGTGAAGGAGCCGCCAAGTTCTGAATGGTTCGGCCCTTCAAAGGAGTGATATCAACACCAAAACATTTGCCAAGTTAATCGCACCGACTAATAGTTCGAAAGTTAAATGAAAACTAGACATTGCTACTTTCGGTAGCAATGTTCAAGTTTTCGTTTAACGTCCAAAGTATTATTCGGTGCGATTAAGTTGGCGAATGTTTTGGTGTGTTGATATCACTCCTTTGAAGGGCCGAACCATTCAGAACTTGGCGGCCCCTTTACCAGTTTTGGTTCTTGATATATCACTCCGTTTTTTTAAATTGTGTATTGAGTCTACTCCACTACCATGCAGATGTGTAATAAAGTGCCACGTCAACAAGAAACTGCTTTTCCACAATTTGCTACTACCTTTTGCCTATAGGCCGAACCATTCTCAACTTGGTCACCTCTTTACAGGTTTTTGGTATGGTTTTAATTTTGTTGTAATTTGTTTTATTTAGTTAGATTTGGTGTGTTGATATCACTCCTTTGAAGGGCTGAACCACTCTCAACTTGGTGGCCTCTTTACCACTTTTTGGCTTTGTTTATTTTGCTTTGTTTTTACAGTTGGTTTATTTTTCATAAATGGACGTGAATACAATTTCTTTGCAACGTTGTTTAGATTTATCGTGATACACTAGTGTATGTTTAGGCACGCAAGTCAGTATACACGTTTTCATTGTCCGTACTTTGGCCGTCCAGTGAGAGACGATGCCGACAATACTAACAATGGTTATAACAATATTTTCGTACTTACGTGTCCTCCCACCCTATCCCCGTTACACCCCCAGGCTTCAAACCATAAAAGGTACGCAGTCCGTATTGTACTGCACCCATTCATCCAATTTCATAGCTGAAAGCCTTCCCGTTATCTCGGTATCAATGAATAATCACCCTATGGGATTTAACATGGGGATGAGCGGACTAGCTAGCTAGTAACACATGTTCAATGTTATTGACAGTCAGATTTTGCATTGAAAGCAGCTTAGCTGGCATTCCTTCACGAGTTAATTTTTGTTAGGTGGGTTATTGCTCTCGATTTCTACACTATTTAAGGTTTTGTACCGCATTATTATTTTCCCCCAAGTACCTGAAATGTGCCCAACTATGCTTTAGGATATAAGACACTGACGCTATGGCGTCACGCTACAATGGTTTACAACCTCGACAATTGAATTGATGTGATGTTTGTTGTTATGTTTTGTTGTCTAACTTGGCGTGACACACTAGCATGTGTCTAGATATTTTTAATAATAATAATTTATTGGCTAAGCATCCCAAAGATCATGCTGAGCTTCATGGGTTGCGATGCAGTGTACATTGTAATATAAAATACAGGAAATTGCCATATAAATTGCCTCCGGTTGTTTCCAATGATGATTATGTTAGTTTAGAAATGAATGCTTAATGGTAAATTAATTCCTATTCCTTTTTCTACTTTTTTGTAGGAATCATATTTCCATTGGGCATTTGGTGCGCAGGAACCAGACTTCTATGGCGCCATTGATGTTATAAGTGGAAAATCCATCTTGTTTGTTCCTCAGTTGCCTGAATCTTATGCAGTTTGGCTAGGAAAGTAAGTTTTTTTTGTATTTTTTTTTCCATTTATTTGGCCATATTAAAATGTTAGTCTTGCTTTTTTTTGTGTGAAAAAATTTGCTGCATATTGCTGTAAATGGTAGACGGAATGACCTCCCAACAGCAAAAATCCGGCGCAACTTGAACTTAGTACAGTACGTAAGCAATCTTTATTCTCTTAAACTTGTCAGCTCCAGTTAAAGACTTAACTCACGTTATTGCTGATGAATAGCTGCAAATTGCTGTAAATGGAAATGACACCAAACAGCCAAAATCCGGCGCAACGTTAACTGTATAGTACGTTAAGCAATCTTCATGCTTTTAAACTTGCCCGCTCCAGTACTGTTAAATGCGCGTGTGTCTGGCGGCGACATGTAAAGGTGTTTCTACTAACTAAGTTAATAGGATGGAAAGCCAAATAGGTAGGATTACCGATGAATAAATAGAGTTGAAAACGTATTTCCATTGCCTTTTGTACTTAAAAACTCAAAAGTGCCTGAACAGGAATTGAATGTTCAACTTTTGCTACCAAAGGTCGAAGCACTACTAAGCCACACTTTGGCAAAAAAAAAAAAAAA
>JAHWFP010173203.1:0-15945 GCA_023313725.1 Lithobius niger
AACGTTTGGTTACCTCGGAGGGTTGGAGATCGGTGTGGACATCACTAGCGTATGTACTAATTGGGCAACAGGTGATATATCACCAGGTAAGCCTTCCAATAGAAATGGTTACTTCGGTTCCCTCGAATCGTTAATTTTCGAGGTCTATCAGTTCTGTGCTTTGATTTGAAGGGTTCCGTGGGGATCTGTCTGCTGTTACCTAATTTGTATCTACACTTGTGATGTCCACACAGATTTCTATCACTATAGCTTGACATAAAATTTCGACCTTGAAAAAACGCTCCATGAATATATACATGGGGCATTTTTTAAAGTCGACAATTTATGTTCAGCTAGTGTGTTGGAAATTGGTGTGGACATCACCAGTGTATGTAACAAATGGGTAAAAGCTGACAGTTCCCCAGGTAACCCTTCCAATCGAAGTGGTTACCTTGGTTCCCTCGAATCGCCAATTTTCGCGGTACCGGTATATCTGTTCCGCCTTTCGATATGAAGGGTTCTCTGGGGATCTGTCGGCGGTTATCTAATTTGTATCTTCACTAGTGATGTCCACACCGATTTTTTTCACTCTAGTCGACATGAAATTTCGACCTTGAAAAAACGCTCCAGTATACATGGGCGATTTTTTTAAAGTAAAAAATGTATGACCGGCTACAGGGTTGGAAATCGGTTTGGTCATCACTAGGGCATTTTTTCAAAGTCGAAACTTTATGTCCAGCTAGAGGGTTGGAAATTGTTGTGGACATCACCAGTGTATATACAAATTGGGCAACAGCCGAAGATCCCCAGGTAACCCTTTCAATCAAAATGGTTATCTCGGTTCCCTCAGAATCGTCATTTTACGAAGTCTATCTGTTCCGCGTTTTGATTTGAATGGGTTCCCTTGGGATTTGTCATCTGTTACCCATTTTGTATCTACACTAGTGATGTCCATACCGATTTCTATCACCCTAGCTCGACATGAAATTTCGTCCTTGAAAAAAACGCTCCATTTTATGCATAAAGGAGTTTATGATATGCAGTCGGGGGTTGAGTCGTGGCCATTGTCTAGTGACGTCACGTCCCACTCTAGTCGTTTATTCGAACGGGTCATGCGTACCACTTATTTTTAGCGTCAGGCCGGAAGTGCCAGAATATCGTCGATTAACCATGATTTTTGATGAGAACACGTCCCAGCAAATTGTAGGCTATGTTATTGAACAGTTTATGATTAAATCGTTTGTATATGAATGGGTCTAGGTCCTTGACCAAGAAATTTTGCCAATTATGCTTCAGTATGGAAAAGAAGTCAAACCGGAATTGGACTAGCTAGGTTCACGTTTTGACAACATCGCACGGAAAACGGAGTCCTATCTATCGTTCTTCTTTGGGCGAACCGATAAAAATAATGGCGGCTACTCTGTGCTTCGTTCCCAGTATTCTACGTATATTGACAATTCGGACAGTTATATTGAACAAATAGTGGCTTCTGCTAATCAGGTAATCATTGTATAATTGGTGTAACAGTTCTGTGGTATTAATTCGACAAACATGTGAATCCGCTTCGCGAGCAACGAGGTAGTACGTACTGGGAGAGTAGCTAGTACGGAGGAGCCCCAATATTTTCCCGGTACGATGACGAATTTGGAAGGCACGTTAAATAAAGGTAGAATTCCGAATTAATTCTACGATCACTTTCGATTAAAAAAAGTAAACAATAGAGAGCTTTGTCTTAAGATAATTTAGTTGTAGGAGAAAATTAGAAATTGGCTGGTCATTAATGTAACTCGTCTTGAATCGCGCTTTTTTTTTTTCACTTAACTAAAAAGCTACACGCATTATGTTCGAATAAAAAATACAACATACAGGATTGCTCATCGTAACCCACGCCCTCTCCCCCCGTCCCCAACAAAGAAAGCTACCAAACGAGAGACCTCTTCCTCTCCCCTCAACTCTGCCAACAGTTACACACAGACAGGGGTGGTTTTTTGTTAGTGCCTGTGCAATTATACTTTTCATCTGGCATCCTGTAAGGTGGTGGCGATGGGTGGGAGAGGAGGTGTCGGTCGATTGCCTTGGGGTCTTGACTGGGATCAACGGAGGTTTTCGAGGTTTAAGGGCAACTTTTTTTTTACCCCAAGCTGTGCCAAAATAATATTAATTTTTTTTATTAATTTAAATCTTGGTTTATAAATCGTAAGTATTTCCGACTGAGGCCCATTTTTCAGAATGAGAATTTTTCTTGGGTGTGATGGGAGGATGGTGGTTGTTGTCTCCCCCCCCCCCCCCCCCCCCCCAAAAAAAAAAATCGATCGTGGTCGTATTCAATGCCTGAATGTTTTAGACGTATTTAGTAAATTTGTATTACTGCAAGCTGTGTCGTTCATTTATTATTCATTTAATAATAAGAGCGTAAAAGTTGGAGCATTGGTTATGATGGCTTCTACGTGTGGCGATTGTTTCCTCCGTTCTTCAGCTGTCGCTTTACCTGTCCTAACCACTGTTACCCACTATGAAACGTGAGCTCATGATTTTTTAGCATAAGCAGTTGTTGTATTTATTTAAATTCTTGTTTAAAGTCGAAAATATATGTGCAGCCAGAGGGTTGGAAATTGGTGTGGACATCACTAGTAACAAATGGGTAACAGCTCACAGTTCTCCCGGTGACATTCCAATCGAAATGGTTACCTCGGTTCCCTCGAATCGTCAATTTTCGTATATCTGTTCCGTGTTTTGATTTGAAGGGTTGCCTGGGGATCTGGCCGCTGTTATACAATTTGCATGTCAAAGACATGTTCTACAGGAAGGTAACGGGTTTACTCAGTCAGGTCACAGTTCTTCACATGTGTTCACTGTACAAAAGCTTTAACTCTCTAATTCGACACCCAAAACGTTGGTTTTTGACCGTCGGTTTTTTTCTGTGCATCTAATAAAAAAAACAACACTCCGTTATCACCCAATCAATAATTTAATGCTCTAACCATGCCGCTTTACCCTTCCTGTACCCCTAATGCACCTCTATAAAGGCTTCCTCCTAATCTATTTGTAATCATGTTTTTCCAACATTCCAACAAGACTGTAAATAACACATTGTGTCAGCTCGGGGCTTACGAGCGAATAGCGGCAATTAGTCTTCAGTTTTTCACAAAGCTCGATGTTTGACCGTCGGTTTTTTCTGTGCATCTAATAATAAAAAAAAACACTCCGTTATCACCCAATCAATAATTTAATGCTCTAACCATGCCGCTTTACCCCTTCCTTAGTAAGCTTACTTTCTACGCATGCCAAAGGCGTTTTCTACAGGAAGGTAACGGGTTTACTCAGCCAGTTCACAGTTATTCACATGCGTTTACTGTACGAAGCTTTACTTCTCCAATTCGACACCTAAAACTCGATGTTTGACCGTCGGTTTTTTGTGTGCATCTAGTAAAAAAAAAACTCTCCGTTGTCACCTAATCAAATATCTTCACGCTTTAACCATGCCTTTTACACCTTCCTTAATAGGTTACTTCCTACTCATGCCAGTCTCAACAGGGAAGTAACGGGTTTACTCAGCCAGTTCAGTTATCCACATGCGTTCGCTGAACAAAAGCTTTAATTTTCTAATTCGACACCTTAAACTCGATGTTTTACCATCGGTTTTCTCTGTGCATCTAATAAAAATACTCTCTACATCATCACCTAATCAATATCTTAATGCTCTCCCTATACCCCTTCCTTAGTAAGGTTTCTTTCTACGCATAACAAAGACGTTTTCTACAGGAAGGTAACGGGTTTACTCAGCCAGTTCACAGTTATTCACATGCGTTTACTGTACGAAAGCTTTAATTTTCCAATTCGACACGCTAAACCCGATGTTTGACCATCGGTTTTCTTCTGTGCATCTAATAAAAAACCCCGATCATCACCTTATCAATATCTTAATGCTC
This sequence comes from Lithobius niger, assembly GCA_023313725.1. Lineage (NCBI taxonomy): Eukaryota > Metazoa > Arthropoda > Chilopoda > Lithobiomorpha > Lithobiidae > Lithobius > Lithobius niger. The sequence goes on from JAHWFP010173203.1 coordinate 3,909, forward strand.
TAACCATACACGCTCCTGAGAGTTCTACATATGCCAAAGACTTTTTCTACAGGAATGTGATGGGTTTACTCCGCCATATTCACATTTATTCACGTACGTCCAAAGTAGAATACCTTTAATTCCTTAATCCTACACCCAAAACTCCAGGCTCCACCACTACGGCATTCTCTTTCTGAAAGCGTCTGATAAAAACCGCATATTCTTGGCAATGTGTGAATTTAGCAAGGACTAGATTAACCGCCTTAGCTCCAAAGACGGGTAACGGCTCGCCCGAGACTAGGAGCTTAATCCAATTTACGCTAATAAATGACGTCGTAAAAGAATGGGAAAGCATAAAAGTTGTTAATGGCAGTGAAAATTTCATTTGTAGATTTCATGAATTTAAATTTTTACGATTTTATTAAAGACGACGGATTCGAAATAACATTCTGTCTCTTTTTTTTCCGCCCTTGCCCTCCCAACGCTCACCGCCGATTTTACGCCTAATATTATCGTTTTTCAGAAGTTTCTCAGATTTTTTTCACTTCCGTCTTCCGCTGTTAAGTATTAATAAAAAGCAATCAGAAACAGAAAATAATAATGACATAAAAAATAAAGAACTCTTTATATACATTTTTAAAAAAAAACCCGTTGATAACTTAATTTCACGCCATCCGTCACAGGAAGTGTTTGTGACAAGAAGAACAGACGAATTATGGTTTCACGCGAAAACGAAACGGCAATTCGGGAAAACCATGATTAGATTCAACCAAGTGAAAATAAGAACGAGTTTAAGACAGAGAGGGAAGAAACAAGAAATTTTTTTCTTTATATTCATGTGGTTCAGGGTCTCAGTTTGTAATTTGCATAATAACAAAGTTGTGGTGATGAAGTTACGGTATCCGAAAACAAATAAGAGGGATCCGAAACAATCGGCAATAATGTTTCGCCGAGGGGAAACTGATTTATGTCACTCACAACATAGGCGACTCGTGGACTACTTTATTAAGACTCGTGTATATACAATGGTAAGTAGCGAAGACTCAAACTGCCATCCACGTGGATAGCTGGCGATTCTTGGCCACCGGCCAGTGCTTGCTCATTTTTCAGCAAAGCTTGTGGCAGGCATTGGGACTTAGTTTTTCCTTTCTCGTGGCGATCTGGGGAGTTAATATAGGCAGGGGGGAGGGGGTACTGGCCATACGGTAAAAAGGGAAGTTTCACGGGGCTTATCATCCGATGGCGGTCTGGGGAGTTAATATAGGCAGGGGGCGTACTGGCCATAAGGGAAAGAGGGAAGTTTCCCGGGATTATGATCCAATGGCGGTCTGGGGAGTAAATATCGGCAGGGGCGCACTGGCCATACGGGAAAAAGGGAAGTTTCCCGGGGCTTATGATCCGATGGCGGTCTGGGGAGTAAATATCGGCAGGGGCGTACTGGCCATAAGGGAAAGAGGGAAGTTTCCCGGGGATTATGATCCGATGGCGGTCTGGGGAGTAAATATCGGCAGGGGCGTACTGGCCATAAGGGAAAGAGGGAAGTTTCCCGGGGATTATGATCCGATGGCGGTCTGGGGAGTAAATATCAGCAGGGGCGTACTGGCCATACGAGAAAAAGGGAAGTTTCCCGGGGCTTATGATCCGACGGCCTGTCAGGTGCCTATTGAAATGCCACAAGAGAGGGACCCCACCGTTAACCATTTCCGGAGCCTAAGTGGCTATCCCAGTACGCTCCTGAATATCGGAATGGTTGGGGGCAGAAGGCCCCGTCCTCTGAAGAGTCCCCCATGGCACTACTAACTGACGTGAAAGCAGATACTCAGGACTCGCAGACCTCCAATTCAAAAATGTTTACATTAAAAATAGGTTGTAAAATTAAGTATACAGATTTTATAGGTTATTTTTCAGCAAAAAAAATAGGCTTTCATAGGTGTTGTTTGTTTATTTCATTCAGCACACTTAAAAGACAGAAGAGATGCTCTACTCTTGCTTATTACAATAACAATTCACCTCACTCACTCTACTGGCGTCGATCTATGATTCATATAATTTAATTGATCTTTTTATGACCAGTTTACCACTCCGTCATTATCTGAACTTGGTGTCTGCAGAGCAGTTTTTAGCGTATACTTGAGGTCAATTACTTTTTTCACGTGCATGTGTTTTTAATAGTTCCCAGACGATAACCACGTTTTCAGCCCCCTGCGCTCTAAATCCACAAAAAGGCACGCTAGTCACCCGTTTTCGTTTAATAACTTTTAAGGTAAATGAGATTGCCATTCAAAAACATATCGCTCCGGTACCAGCTTTTAAAAATATAGGTTTTTATGGGTTATATAGGTCATTTTGGTAAAAAAATATAGGGTAAAAATTTAAATACAGGTTTTATAGGTTTTTATAGGTTGGCTGCGACCCCTGGTACGGTAAATTCGTCAGTAATATTCACAGTGCAATAATTCGCAGCAATAGTGTAGTTAATATTCATATAAACCGGGGGTAAATAACCAAAACAAATATTCACGTTATTCAGATGAAACCGCAGGGCCGCCGTCTCTCTACCAACATTAGGGAGGGTAGGTGTAAAGTTAGTGGAGAAATGGTTTAGTGCTAAGCTCCTTCCCCAATATGTGTTCAAAATTGGACTCTCCCTTCGTTCTTATAAGGCCGCCCGCGCACTGAGCCACTTGACCGCGCGGCCAGGTAGCTGCAGCCAATGAAAATGATGAGTGCGTGGTTTTACATAAACGGTAAGCATTCTCATTGGCTGCAGCGACCTGGCCGCGCGGCCAAGTTGCTTAGTGCGCGGGCGGCCTAACGGCTCAACTCGACACACCATTACCAGGAGTTGGAACACCAGTCTGAATTCCGTGCGACAACATGGGAGAAAAACCACTTAAAGGTCTAAACTTTTTGCTATATGCAAAAACAAGTTTTCAAAATGGTGTGTATCTTCCTACGTGTGTTCCGTTCAACCAATTTTTTTTTTAATTCGTAAAGCGCTGTGTCATATCGCTGTGTCTATCTAAAAGAAGAAATAAGGTTGAATTTTTTTTATTATTTTATTGTACATAATAATAATAATAAAATGTTAGGTGCTGGAGCACACCGGCCTGAAAAAGACCGAAAAGAGGTTCTAAAATACAGCCTTAAAGGGGGGGGGGGGGGACAAAACATAAAAAACATGAAAAAAATACCCCAGCCCAAGGCCGGGGGGGGGGTGGTGGTACAAACAGCCAGACCAAGTCATTAAAAAAAAGTAATGGAAATAAAATTGGCAATAATTTGAAATGAATGCTCGGTATGCACAAAGCCAGAGGCTCTTTGTCAATTTCCAAAGTTAAACTAATCCCAATAGATAGGCATTAAAAACTGTAAGAATATAAAAATAGTAGGTTTAGTTTCGAAGCAGGCACCGAAACTACCGTTGATAAATTGCCAACGGGGTTATTTGGGCAATATAAGGTCCAATAAAAATCTAATGTGTTGGAAGTGATTTAACATAAACTGATATAACATATTCAATATAAAAAAAATTCTAAACACATCCAGACAAATAATCTGACAAGTACCACAGCACGTAGTCTGGCCTTGAAAGATTCAAAGAAACAGCATTTATCAACTCGCCAGGAAGGTCGTTCCTCACTCTAATAGAACAGAAATATTTCTAAAAGTTCCACTAACAAGTTTTAAGGTGTAGCCACGAATGCGTTTATCGGCTCAGTTCTAAAAACCTACAATAGCGAAAATGTACGGTGCCATGAAGTAAGTATTAAGTTGAAACATAAATCAGCATTAAGACGGCGTAATTTAGTTAATAAAAGCCGCTTGGCGAAAGAAATATTCCTGAGACCCTGTAACGACTTGGTGAAATGCCGCTGTACAGATTCTAAATGCTTAATGTCCCCCATTAAATGTGGAGGCCAAACTGGGCTTGCGTATTCATTCAAGGATGGGACTCATGTATACCTTAAAGGCGCACACCAGTGTGTCAGTATCTTCCAGAGGTTAAACACCCTTTTAGTCCAAGCTGTATATTGGTTTGCTGTTCTTACAACAGGATAACAATGGTTCCTCGCCTTCAGATCTGAGGTAAACTATACTTCGAGATTTGTAATCGTACTTGTGTGGGCCAAAGCTGAACCATGGGAGAGAGAATAATCCCATTTAAAGTTATGTCGACCTAGAGGGAACACATTACTTTACTTTGGAGCAATGGAAATTGCCACACGCAAAACCAATTTAAAATTTATTAGTCGCCGTGGATGAGCCAAAATGTGAAGCATCGTGAACAACTTGACTGAGCATCTCAATGTCGACTGTAAGTTAACTTAAAGATGTACTAACAGAGTTGATTTTAAAATAATTATTGTGTATAAGATAAGATAAGATAGGTTTATTGTCCAAAAAAAAAAGACAAACGGTAAACAGGAAGGGATCTGTATGACCCACTAATACCTGACCCAAATATCATAAACACAATCAACAACAATAAATAAACATGATGTGGCAACATGGGAGCTAAAAACACGTTTAGAAATGAAGAGAGGTCAATCTTTTTTAGCCCCTGTTTAAATGTGTACGGACTGGTCGAGGCCACCAGCTCGGAGAGAAGACTATTCCACGGGTATACCACACGATTAGCAAAAAAATATTTAGTGCAGTCCTTTTCAGTTACTGCAACAGTGAGTTAAGTTTCATGGGATGACCCCTAGTATACTCGTTCCCACGTATTTTGAAAAATAGGTTCAATATCGACGAGTCCTCGCAGAATGGAGAAAGTGAGAATTAGGTCCGCATGAAGACGTGTCGTAATTCAAGCGATTCAAGGCTTAGGTCAGTTAACCGCTGCTTGTAAGACAGGGTATAATAACCTCGGATGTATCTTGTGAAGGATCTCTGTACAGATTCCAGCAATTTTATATCCTTAATGTGATGTGGTGACCATGCTGGACTCGCATATTCCAGAATAGGTCGTACATAGACAGTGAAAGCCCTAGCCAAAGTCAAGGCATCACCAGATAAAAAACAACGCTTAATCAAGCAGTCATTCGCTTTGCACGAAACACCAACAAGGTGCAATGATTTGAGAAATTTAAATCGGAGGTCAAATATACTCCGAGATCCTTTATACAGTTTTCAGATTTAAGGTACGAATTTTCAAATTTATATTTATAGTTTAAGTTTTTTTTTATTGCACGAGATATACTATGGGTTTTATTGTTCTGTATGCACTATAATCACTTGATCCGTATGCACAACCGTCAGGGGGTGCTGTGCTAAAGAATAGATAGATATGTAAGGGACCAGTGCCCCTTGTCGGATGCTGCCTGTTAAACCATTCAACCACTACACCTGTGTTGTGTGTGCTTACGCTATGTTTTCACTTGTTTAGTAAAGTACCTCAGCCTACGGTTTTCTTCACCAAAATGAAGTCGGTCTCGTCAGATTTGGGTGCAAATAACTTACGTTTTGACGTGCACTTCCCTTTATACCTTTCCTTCTTTCGTCCTTTTTTTTTAACCTCATAACAAGCTTCAACAGCAGCCAAAGTGTAGAATAGCATGGCGGCCGTATTGACTGAAGTGTTAGACCGTACGTCAACCGCTAGAGGGAGGACTACTTGAATTTCCAAACCCATTCAGCTACAACAATTTCTTTCCAACTGTCAGCGTAAGGTCTTTGTGAGAAAGAATCTGAGGTCCTCGACCAAAAAAAGAGGCACAAGAAATGTTCCTCTTGTAGCTCACAGCTCAGCGGCGGCTGTCACTTCGACGTGTTCGGCAATCACTTTCAGGGCGTTTGTTGGGAATTCATGAGGTTGCAAGGTTGGCACGACGTGCAGTCACACGACTGATATTTATTTCGTTCAAGGCCGATGTAGCGGCGCCAGGAAAAAAATGTCCAGTCTGCGTCCCACCTCAACTGAGTCGTACATAAAGAAGTTAGAACGCCCCTCATTTGTATATCATGCAATATGTGGCCTTTTTAAGCCTCTGAATAAAAATAGTTTTATTCTGCAAACGGCCCAAAGACCTGTAGGAACTTGTGTGTGCCGGATTGGAACGTAAAGAGCCTGTAAGCACATGGTGCAAGGAATGTACAATAATAATATCTTGTTTCCACAGTGATACAGTTTCAAATCAAGATAGTAACTAAAAACTGGTTAGGCACTTAGCCTATATACTGGCAACTGATATATCACGAAAAATGAGCAAATTACAAAAGCGGAATACTAACAATATCAGAAACAATATAAGAGACATCAAAATAAAAATACCTCAAAATATCAAAAACAATATCAGAGTCAAAATACCTAAAACAATATCATGTTAAAAAGCCGTTTAGATGTGAGGAAAGAAAAAACTAATCTTTGATTTGTTGGTGCAAAAAGTAAGTGGTTAGACTCTTTTTCTAACAGTTTATCAAGTTGAAGCAGTCGCAATGGGATTTCATTGAAAGTGTTGGGGTTCGTTGGTTCTTTTACCGTAGTGTCTTACATTAACACAAGCAGGCATATCGTTGGTATCGCTCACTCTACTGGCGTCGATCCATGCTTCATACAGTTGATTCGATCCCAAGAACATCACAAAATCTATGCACTGATTGTCACGACGCCCGCTAATTGCTCACTATTCGTTCATCTCGTTCCTTGGACCCGCAAACAGCAACACAATACCAAAGCAAGAGGCACGTTCGGGAGAATCTCTCATTAAAAAAAAATCGACGTTAGGGCTCACCTCAGAGCCAGTACCAAGAGTAAACGATAAAAAGAATTACGAATGGCACAAGAAAGCCATGAGTCAAGTTGCAAGTAAAACGTCCATCTTAAAACGGTAAAACTTGCTAGGATGTGTTAAAACGCTAGAACCGTAAAAACATCAAAATACCAGTATTACCTGGTTAATTTTGGTTTCTATTGCCTCCTGAAAATATACATTATCCTTTTTTAAAGCATTTCTCTTCTCCAAATGCTGTTTAATCTAGAGAACTTAAATCGAATATATCCTTCCGTGTCGCTACCTAATGCGCAGCTTAATGCGCAGCCTCCTCATATATAAACCGAAGCGGAGCATTATGCTCACCCTTTCGGGCCTTATTGCGCCCTGATGGCGACAAGAGGGGAGCAGGGAGGGAGCAAGGTAATGTATATTTTCAGGAGGCAATAGAAACCAAAATTAACCAGGTAATACTGGTATTTTGATGTTTCTAGTTGCTGTGAAAATATACATTACCTTTTTTAAAGCATTCCACAGACTTCGTCTCGGCAGCGGGAGCCATCTGACCAAGTTCCCTTATGTAGCGAGCGGTTCCCCACACAGAAAATAGAGTGTGCAAAGGGGGTTAGAGTACGGATTGGGCCGCAACAAAGGGGCCATTGCGGTACAGTCCATCAGCTTGATGAGACATATCCTGAAGGTAGTGAGATGTGAAAACGGTAGACCTCGCTAAGATGCAGCTTGCATGATGTCGGTAACCGGAATATTACTGTGATGAACCCAGGAAGTAGATATGGCGCGGAGTTCGTGCGCCATAACTCGGATTCCTTCAGTTTGGCAGTTGATATCCAGGGCGTCATAAGCTTGAACGATAACGGTTTTTGATTCAGGTGGCAATCACACGAGTGGCGGTTACACCAGTTCTATTGTTGAAGGGTATGAAGAGCTGAGTCCGGTCTTTTCGAATTGGCTTGGAAGCCTCGAGGTAGAAGCGTATAGCTCGAACTGGACACTAGGCTCTTTCCTGTTCGTCGCCCAAGATGTTAGAGAGAGAAGGAATGATGAACAGTCTCGTTTGTTCAGTGGGTTTTTGCGTCTTCGCTCGGAATGATGCATGTGGGGGTCAGTGAAACACCAGAATAGTTGTCCAGAAAAAGCGCAATCAAAGGCGGTGGCTGACAAGGCTTGAAATTTTCCGCAACGAAGACTGGCTGCAAGGGCAACAAGAAACACTGTATTCCTGGTGAGGTGACTAAGTTGCGAGGATCCCATGGGTTCGTAGGGGGGAGATAACAAAGCAGAAAAGAACAATGGACAGATCCCAATCGGGGAACTACCAGCGTAGTCGTGGCCTGTCCATTTGAAAGGAATGGATTAAGGAAGAGATTCGGTAATCAATGAGAAGATTATGTCTACCCGCAGCTCGGAAGACAGCATTAAGGGCGGATCGGTAAACGAGGATAATAGATCCTCGCAAGACACTTTTGAATAGCGAGGTTAAACGGATAAGTTGTGGCATAGGGGGATCGACAGAATTAACTTGTTCTGAGATACACCAACGAAGCCAGCATCGCCAGCGACTGTCGTATATTTTGTTGGTAAAGGTGCGGATGGCTCGAGAGGCAATGCGAATGGCCTCGTCCTCAAAAATTCCTGACGATCGGAGGAGTTCGATGATAGTAGCCACCCGTGAAGACGAAGTGCTTGAGGGTTTGGGTGTGGAATCGATCCCATCGGCAGCCTGATATTGAGATAAGTTGCAAAGAGATCCAACATGGGACGTCACCAAAAGTTGAACAGAGTGTCGCAAATAAGGTGGAGCGTCCATTCGCAGGCTGGTAGTGTCGAGCGGGACAGGGTATCTGCAATCACGTTCAGGTTGGCGGGGATGTGGAGTGAGAGTAGGCAAACCTGTTGTTGAATACAAAACTGGAAGATTTCGGATGTCAGGTGATGGAGAGATAGGGATCGTGTTCCTCCTCCCTTCCGTAGGTAGGCAACAGCAGTGGTGTTGTAGATGTGTACCTGGACTATTCAGCCTGTGACATAGTATTGGAAATGATGCAGACTGAGGAGAACTGCTCGTAGTTCTAGGAGATTGATGTGTTCGGTTGACTCGGTTCCCCAGGTGCTGGATACTGTTAGGCTGTCGACGGGAGCACCCCAGCCCGTTAGGGATGCGTCTGAACAGGTGGATCTGGGGAACCGGTTCGTGGAGGGGAACTGAAGTGGTAAGGTTCGTGAGTCCATCCACCATTTGGTCGTAGTGAATGGGAAAGAGGAATCGATCCGTCGAGGTGGCAAAAGAATGGCTTGTTGTGGGTTGCCCCATTGGCAAGTCGATAATGATGGAGAGGTCGTGACATCCACCTGCTGTACAGGACTAAGTCCGCGAAGGAATGAATGGTGCCTATGACGGAAGCAAGGTCGCGAAACGTGTGAAGGGGTTGAAGGAGAAAAGTTCGAAGGGAAGCGAGGTGAGCCACTATTCTTTCTGGAGATGGTATAACCGTTGCCTGGTTGAGATCGAAGAATACCCCGAGGAAGATAAACGACTGGGCTGGCACAAGTCTGGCACGAGATTGATGAGTCCTAGATGATGAAAAAGAGACACGAAGACGTGAGCGTTGATGGAGAGGATCATGGGATCGGTGTGAGGTAATAGGCAATCGTCAATGAAAGCATGGATGCGAATCCCTTGTTGTTGTAGATACGCAAACACTGGACAAAGCAGTAGGGTAAAGATTTGGGGGGCAGCGTTTAGGCCAAACGGAAGGCATAGGAACTCGTTGACGGCACCGTCGTGAAGGAATCGAAATAGGTGGTGGACAGAGGCATGAAGGGGGATGTGAAGGTAGGCGTCGGTTAGGTCCAGGGAGATCATCCAATCGTTGGGGATCAGGGAGAGGGAGTCCTGTATAGATGACACTGTTTCCATTTGAAAGTATGGGTTTGTGATAAATTGATTGAGGGGTCGAAGATTGAAAATCAGTCGTGAACCGCCCGATTCTTCTGGCAAAGGAAAATGATGCTATAGAACCCTGGACTGATGGGTGGTGGTACAAGACGAATCGCAGCTTTTTGAAGTAAGAGATGAATTTCTGAATGTAAGTCGGTTGATGCTGGTATTTCTGATTCCCACGGCCGCTTCGCAGTGGGGGCCGACGTGAAATCTTTGGTTTGAATCCATTCAGAACAATAGACAGAATGATGGGATCCGATGTCACCGATTGCCAAGCTTTGGCATAGTAACGAAGTCGACCTCCCACAGATTGTGGGGGAGAGGTAATGTCAATATGTGTTGTGATTGCGAGAGCGGGATCGTGAGGGGGGTCGACGTTGGCGCTGATTAGCAGCAGGGGATCGTCCCAGGGATCGTGAAGGAAAGGGCGATGAGGATCATGGGACGGGAACCGAAGCGGATGACGAAGGTTTCTTAGGTCCCTAATCATCTTTGGGGGCGGGGGATCCGGACGAAGGAGTTTGAGGTTCGTGATAATTGAAGAGATTGAGTTCGATTGGGACGTGGCTTGCGGGAAACGTCTAGATGGGGTACAGCCTTAGAGATGAGTCCTCTAAAAAGGCAATCCGATTTATGGATGGGCTGGTTCCTCAAGAAGTGGCGAGTTGGAATCACGAAGGTTTGGTGACGTTTTAAGTGCGACTTCTCACAGGAGGGGTGTGGAGTTAAAGAGCCCTAGTAAACCAATTCATAGCCTGATAAGTAGCGAAGCAGCTCTTCTTGAAGAGTTGGTTAATAAGGAACCCTAGTTGACGAGTGTCGTCAGGTGGATCAGTGTAAAGACGTTAGCAGAGAGCATTGGCTGCTGTGCTAAGAACATCCGCCTGTGAGGCGGCACACATTCCAAGGCGTAAGAGACGATCGTTGTCTCGTAGAACGAAAACGGGAACCACTGCTCGTCGAGGAAGGAATAGAGCCGAGCTTTAGTCAAGCTTAGTGTATGCTGTGAGAAATTCTGATTCAGGGTAAGTATTGAAGTTACGGGGATTCGCGGTTCCCTCCCCGATAGGGCGAAAGAAGAACGACTCGCGGCCTGGCCTGGGAGGTGGTGGTTCCTTATCCAACTCAAGGGGTGCTCTGTTCCCCAGGAGCATCCCTCCATTCCGCAGGAGGGTCGTGAGAAGTGTAGTCGATTGCCCCAATAGTGGAGGCTGATGAGGAGCCTGGCCTCGCAGGCCAAATCCATACCCTGTGACGAGGCCTCTATTCTGGCAAGAAGCGTCAGTAGTAGTGCTGGGGTTGTATGGAATGCAATCGGGAACGAGCCCTTCTACTGTCTTGAGCAGTTCAGGGAGAAGAATGTCAGAGGAATCGGGATCATCTAAAAACGGTGGTTCTTGTTCTTGCAGGGATAGATCTGGTGAGAAGTAGGAGTCGTCAGACTCGTCTCTTGCGGATGGCGGGTCTTGAATAGGATCGGCAACCGGGACAGGGATTGCCGGTAGGGAAGCGGTAGCCTGGTAAGATGGATCAGCTTCTTCAGGACAGTGTCGCTTTGGGACGTTGGCTACCCAATGTGAAGTGTAATCAGTAACCGGCAGCAACTTGCGCTTGAAGGTGCGAAGGGAATAGTCCATAATCTGTGTACTTGAGAATTGGAAAGGGGACTGCTAGCGCATGGCGGGGCAGAGTGAATGTTTTGGGAGGAACATGAAGATACGTCCAATGGTACTAGTCGGGCAAAAGAGGACGCCTTCTTGGCAGCAGCTCTGCGGGTCTTGACTTGCAACTTGAGTCTGGCATAAGCTGCATTTGCACGAGCGAGTTTCTTGCTGAGGGAACGTAAGTCTCGTTTGGGAGCAGGTTGACTGCAGGGAATCGGAGGAGAGGTATACAGTTGTAGGGGAATCGACGGTTCAGAAAGAAAAGGATTCTCCAGAGGCAACTGGGAATCGAGAGGATCATGATCCGCAGTGAGTTCTAAGACCTCAACAGCTTTGGAAGCCGGTTGCGTCAAGGGAACCGGGGAAGAGGACAGTGGAGGGCGGACCAAGGATCCGTCCTTAGGAGTGCCCTTCGTTCTAGGCATGACGGGGCAATCGAAGAGTAGTCGGGAACCGTAGAGGCAACCGGCAATCGGAGGGTAATCGGGAACCGTGGGGTAACCGGGAACCGAATTCTTCACTCCGGAGAGATGTTAACAGCGTGCGTTGTAGAGAAGAAAAGGTGAGCATAATGCTCCGCTTCGGTTTATACAGGGTGTTCGGAAATTGGTGTCAAATATTTTGAGGGTCCGCTGTGTGATCAAAGATAAGAAGAAAAAGTCCTATAAACATGGGTCCGGAAATGCACCAGTCTTTAGTTACAGCCCCCCCCCCCC
>JAHWFP010173204.1:1301-17562 GCA_023313725.1 Lithobius niger
TAATGGCGTGTCGACAGCAAGGTCATTAACGCCGACCGTAGTCACAGAAGGAGAAGAAAAGAAGGCAGGTGGCGGTTTCGTGACGTGTTTGTTGGAAAGAGAAGTGGGGAAAAGACTTGACAAGTTTCACGTTCGAGAGGAGGTGGGAGTGAAGTAGGGAGGGATGGGTTCATAATGGGGGAAAAAATACGCCATCAAAGGTCTAGTCTTAGTGAACATGTTTTGCTTTACGTTCGGAGATGCTTTGGCGGGGGGGGGGGGGGGGGGGCAATGGAAGGAAGGAGACAAAATTGCCGGAACGCGATGTCGTATATTCGAAGGTCTTTATCGTAGTTGTGAAGATCATTAAAAAAAAAAGGAACTCGGCAATTTTAGAATGTTATTAGTATTGGAGGGAGATTACGATTGGTGATCGTAATTCAAGACCCACAACATGTATAGGAGCCACGTCATTTTAGAATGTTATATAACTAATTTCGTTCGTCTTCAGACGCGTTGCAAACTTGCAATATATGTATGATGAGGTGTGCCATTTATACAGTTTTTTCCCCTGTCGTATCGTGTAGCCATAATTTCTTTCAAAGATAACATGTAGGCAAGGGGTGACGAAACGTATGTATACCCTTTAATGAGTTCCCATGCCCGGAAGCTACTATGAGCCACTGCCGTTGAAAGGACTGTTATAAAAGAGGAGCTTGTTTTGACACACGTAACATTTTTTAAATCTTCTGTAGTTCAAATAAAGGAATTTCGCCAAAAGCGTAAAATACAACTAAATAAGGAAAGTCAAAGCCTCAACGAGAGTTAAATAAATACAGATTCAATCCAATTTAAGTTGCCTTTTGGACTTATATGTCAGACTGCCTGAGTGGGGAATCGAACCCATAACCTTTGAAACCAACGGCCGCGGTCCTACCACTGAGCCATACTGACACGGCTATTCCTGGTGGTAGTCATCACGAATAGCTACAATCACGGATAGCCAGAACAAGTTAATGCCAATTCGAGTCAAGTTATTGTCACCACTGTATTTTATTTTTACGAAGTTCTTTTCTGTGAACTAAAGAAACTTTTTTTTTTTAATTTTACGTGTCAAGGCAAGCTACTCGTTTAGTGTAATCATTCTGACCAGTAAGCCTTTTGATGATGGGAAAAAGATTGTTGTTATATTCAGCAAGTTACCCACTGGGAATACGTGAAAAAACAAAGAGTGTCGAACCGCGCGCGTTTTTTTTTCTTGCAGCAGTTTGCTAAAAGCCTTAGTCACGCGATACGTCACTAGCACTAGATGACGGAAAGAAACTTCCTTCTGGCGGATTAGTGTACACAGAGCGGCCAACCGGACTGCACAAACAAAAATGGCCACTGCCGTTTCCAGGCGATTGCCGTATTCGTTCAAACTGCTAAAAAAAAAACATTATAATCAAGATTTTATTGGCTATCCAAATAAATAAACAGAATATTATGGATATGAATTACTTTACCTGCGTTCAGATCTGTGGTTTCAAATAAATCCCTCATAACTATAAAAAACACGGACGTGTTTACACTAGATGAAGTAATTTTCTATTGGTGGGACGCAGCCATCTTGTTTCTGTAACTGAGCTAACACCTACTTTGTTGCTGCAGTGATGCATTCCGAACTCCAGGATACGAAGAAAAAAGACGTGTCCGATACATGCAGCACTGAAAAATTACAGCTGAATCATAGAAAAAGGAAACAGTTTAGCAAATTGCTTTATCACTGTGAGGGAAAGAGACCAACGGTAACTCCGATTCCATCGAGTCAGCAGTAGACCCGGCAATACTGAAACAACATTTCGACTATACCAAAACTCGATTTACGATTACAGTTTCTCTACATCTTACACGCCAAATTAAGGAGTTTATGGTATGAGGTACCACTGCACGTTACCTAACTCCCTTCGACAAACTGTTCCCATTCTCTCCCATCAATTTTGACCACCTACAGAAAAGGGGACATTATGTCGAGACTTCTCCCGGCATTCTGATCCTTTTTTTTTTCTGGAATCACTCCCGTCAAGACTGAAATGATCTGCAACACTTACTAGCGCTCTTTCCAGGGCCGTAGCTTGCAGAGGAGCAGGTAGGGGAAATCTCCAGACAAGGCTGAAAAGGGCGCAAAATGATCTTCGGACAATCGAACCAAGCAGAAAATTGACAAAAGAGCAACAAGCACCTTATAGTTTCCTTCGTTGGAAAGTAGCCCGTCTGCCTCTGAGCATACAGTCCCAACGTAATTAAAAATGTTTCGTAATTGTATCGTCCTAAATAGGAAAACGCATCGTACATAGAATACTCAACCCAATCACCATTCTACAGATTATACTCAACGATACACGAAGGCTCACACCAATAGTGACAGTGAATGGGCCTGATACCAGCTACGCACCATGCGGGTGTGAAGAGCCGTCACTGTAGATTCTCCCCAGCCAGCCTCTCTCATCTCAGTGGAAGTCAAGCAATACGCCCGGTTTTTTGCCCTTCTTTCACCCTTCTTTTTAAGCCAAGAGCGAGAGGCCTAGCTATTTCTTTGCTGGTTCCGCGTGCTTGGTTGGTGTGGATGCCGATCCACAAGCACTCAAAGCATCTGCGACGCTTGACTGGCGATGCCAACCAGCTTGGGTGCGACGCGTGTGACATTAGGACGAAGAAGAGAGAGAGAGAAGAAAAATCAGAGCCGAGCACCAAGTTGAAGTTTCCCCCAAAGTCGGAGATGGTAAGAGCTTTATTCTGTTTTCTCTTGAGGCAAGAAGCTGCAAGCTTCAGGCAAGCAAGACGTTCTTCCAGCGATTAAATAGTAATATTCATTGGAACCGTATAAACTTCTTGACTTCTTTAATTGGTAGAAGTGGAGCTACAATATTAATAACGAATGTGCTGTGCGATACGACTAAGTTGAGATGGGGAAATCTCAGACGTTTGCGGGAAACATTGGAGGAGATTTATTTTAAAACTGTAAAATGTTTGGCCACCCCAGTACACACAAGTGAAACACCCACAATTAGGGGATCATAAGAGGGGTAGCTACTATCGTACTGTGTTCGACCAAGGGGATGGTAACGGTTACCATATGCAATGCAATGGAATTCAAAGACCATTCTCTGTGGATTGAAACATTGCCACTACTCAGAGACAAATGACCACGTAGCATGAGCGTTTACTATCATTTAATTTAATGGCAGCATTGTTTATCTTCGTTCAGTAATCGTGTTGCCATGGGTGAATAGATTTTCGATAAATCTTTCCACCTCGGAATATGTGTAGATGAAAAACGATGCATGGATAGATTTTGGACAGATCTTTTCCACCACTGAATACATCAAAAAAGCGATGGGTGGCTAGATTTTGGATAGATCTTTTCTACCATGGAATACTTGCATATACAAAACGATGGATGGGTAGATGTTGGATATATATTTTTACCAAGGAGTACTTGTGTAGACAAAACGATGGGTGAATAGATCTTTTGAGCCACGGAATACTTAAATAGACGAAACGATGGGTGGGTAGATTTTGGATAGACATTTTACACCAAGGGATACTTGTGTAGACAAGACGATGGGTGGATAGGTCTTTTTCGCCAACGGACTATTTATATAGACAAAATGATGGATGGGTAGATTTTGCGTAGTATTTTCCACCAAGGAATACTTGTATATATAAAACGATGGACAGATAGATTTTGGATAGAACTTTTCCTTGGATGGATAGATATTTTTTGCCATAGAATACTAGTATAGACAAAATCTATCCACCCATCGTTTTGAATACACAAGTAATCGATAATTTGTCAAGATAATCGCTTAGATTTATGACCCGATTAGGATTAAAAAATATTTTTTTTTCAAATATTCAAATATTCAGTTATTGGGTACAATGACTTAATAAGGTTACTGTTGGATTCACCCTTCGTTGGCACATGCGTTAGATGACATCTAGACAGTATAAGAGTTGAAGTTTTAGACACCTCATATGTTTTATTGAATCCTCAGGCAATTTTGTTGCCTATCTTTCGTGATGTGCATATCGCCAATAATTTGGCGGATGACGCTCAATCATAATCGTTCAGCACCATGTTTTGTTGGAGCAAAGCCCAGCCGTTTTTGGCTGGGGATTCTCAACGACTGCGTTACCTCTCATATAATTCTGTTCACAGCAGAACGGCTTATCTTTAGTAGCTTACTCTTCAGTGCATCGTGTGAATATTGTTACATTGACTGTGCCTTTCTCCTAAAGAGCTTGAAAAACAAAATAATGGTAGGCGTTTTGTTCTCTCTGTCTTGGACTTTTGGGTAACTGAAAGGCTCTCACACATAGATTGTGTGTGGGGAGGGTGTGGTTCAGGCATTATAGCACATCGACAGCTGGGCCAATAGCGCCAACCTCAGCAACAGTGAGTGGTCCGGGTTGCCACTGAGCCACACAAAACAGAGATGTTAAACAACTTCCCACAATTAGATGTTACGTCAACTGCATTGAGCTGCATTGTGTTATAGGAAAAATTCAAGAAAAACATGTCGGATATAATAAAATTAGAAAAGGTCTAACAACTTTTTTCGGTAAGGCATAGATTGAGTGTATATATATTGGCTCCTGTTTTTAGCCCCGCAGCTAAAAAGTAGCTGATGAAGACAATGACTGCACCAGTGGATGTCGGTAATCATGCAGGTGATAAAAATTCGATCTTTGCCTAAGTCTCCGGATGTGTGAACAAACTAGAGTTTGCTTATGAAATAAAATTACTTCCTGGTTGTCAAATGGCCCACACGTGCATAAAAACAGCAAACGCAATTTAATTTTCGGTTATATTTGTTGTACAGAGAACCAAATGAAAAAACTACATTGCAATTGGAAGCCTTTCACCATTGCTGCAAACAAATCCCGTGTGATGAATCAGATTAAAAACTTTCCCGAAATGAAAAAATGGGAGGACTGGTTTAAATCATTACTTGTCAACAACATGTAAGGTCAGTGGTTACTACCTGATCACTACAAGTTGGTGAATCAGCAGTGAGCTGACTATGTGTCTAGCTCCGTTTCTTTTATGTAATTGTACCATTTCGTATTGTTTGTGTATTGTAAGTCTATCATTACTCATTTTGTGTGCTATGTTCGTTTTTACAAGGTCAGCAAATATGACCGTAAAATTAAATTGTGTTTGATGTTTTTATGCACTTGTGGACCGTTTTCCTGACAGGAGATGATTTTATTGCGTAAACCACTGTCTCACAAATTAATTGGATTGCATGTAGAGTTGGGCTTGTTTGCAGAACATTCAGCATTGTTGAGGTTTCCTCTTTAGCGCTAACTTTTAATTGGAATTAGGCCTGTAGCCATGTGTTCTAGGACTGAATCTCTATCCCCTTCAATGGGAAGCAAGCGAGACCCAAGTTGCAGGAGCTCCCAAGTAATGAGAAGGCCGTCCGTCCGCCCGTCCGAGGCGCCCAGCGATGACCAATGTTGTCAAATGAGCTGCTTAGCTTCCCTTGTCTCTCTGTTGCCGATCACGTGACACTCGCGGGCTCTGTTGACAAAACAATTACACGGCCGCGCCTCGAATCCGCAGCTAATGGACGGATGACGGGTATTAGACGGCGGGGCCTGCGACCCAGCCCGAAAGCATTGCACGAGATAGTAAACAAAAGACAAGGCGAAGCTCAAGCGAGGCCACCAACAGACGATGCGGGGCTTTATGGCCCTAGGCGCAATACGACGACCCATCAGAGAAAAGGAGCCACCAACTCCGACCTCTTCTCCTTTCCTTTCGCTTTAGCTTGAACTTTCCATTCGTTCTCTTTGCTAAACTGAATGCTTTAGTCGTAATGTACGTCAGTTTTTTTCTGTGTATATTTCTGGGTTGTAGGATAAAGGGTTTTGAGGGTTTTAGGATATTTGGCGAGAAGGGAAAGTAAGTTTGAGTTTGAATAGGTTAGGGATTCGTCATAAAAATAACTTGTCAGTTTCGCTCTTCCTGCAAGCGATGTAGGCCATAGGACGGGTATATAAAGACGACTCATAATAGACTTTTGCTCAGGTTTGGATAAGATGCAAAACAGCCAGTAAAACAAGCGTTAAAACCGATATGTATACGCATTTGCTAGAGAGATACCTTTGCCACTTTAGTGCTCGACCGTGCATCCCATCCATAACGTTAAAAAAACAAAACATTTAAACGCTACTCTTATGCGTTTGTTTGTTGGATTTCCTGTGTGCTGCCACGAGTTTGTTTTGCCGAGTCCATGGGTCACCAATCCTAATTAAAGAATGCACAACGAGGTAAAGTTGTAGAAGTACTTTGCTTTGGTTTGCTTTCCTGTATGGCTCAGTTTTGCAACATTACTTCAGACACGTGTAAATGTTGCAAAGGCTTTCATTTTTCTATCTTTCCCCGCATTAGCAACGGTTTTGCTACATTCACTCTAACCCACGCAAAATTCTAAAAAAGCTATTTCTCGCAGGGTGCTCGAATATACTTATACCACGCGTCATGGCTGTTTGCTGTGACGTACATATCACGCGACTGGGCTAGTCCAATCAGACGGCCAAACAGCCGTTATTCTCGTTCGTCATTGGCTAACTCATGGTGACGTCACGGCAAACAGCCATTGCGCATGTTTTTTTTTTTTTAGTTGGAACAAACAGTCTGCGTTACAGACTGACCTAGAGAGAGTGCAAGAAACACTAATCGGAGAAAGAAAAAAGACATCTGCACCGACTAGCACTCGAACCCAGGACTTCCCACATACTAAGACAAGCACTCGCACCTTATCGAACAAACAAGATGGCAATAAGTTGCACGCTATTTAAAGGCACTCTCTAGGAATGGAACTTGGCTTGACACTGTAGTCAGTACTGCCTTATGTAGCTTTATTATACAACAGGTGGCTCCACCTGAAAGGTTGGTTCAAGCATCTGAATACAAGGGAGGCCCTAGCGGCCAGCAAGTATAAACTGGGAGGTGTGCTTCCGTAAAGTAAGCACACCACTAATATTGAACACTCCAGTGTCACGCTTCGGTTGTTTTCGAGCGTACCCGATGTGAGCAATCAGTGAGCAACGGGGAGGCGATCGTCACAAAAACCAAGGGTTTTAACTAAGAACGTATGCTCGCCGTCGTATGCTAAACAATCGCTCTTCCGTTGTCAAGGACGTTGCAAAGCAGCTCTACGTTAAATATTGGCCCATAAAGGTTCATTACTCATGATCGAGTTACTTATTACCTTATTTTCGCTTAGTGGGGACACTTCGTGACGACAGCTTCCCACCACTTTTTAATTACGTTACGTAAATAATTCTAGCGAAGCGAAACAGAAGGTTTAGATTTGCAATCTTTAGTCCGTGGCTTCAACGCAAAAACTGCCGCCAGCAGTGGGACTCGGTCAGATACTCACCCACCAAAAGCTTACTTCCAAGGAACTCGCACCCCAAAAGCTCACTTGACATAAGCTCAGCTGACCAAATGCTCACTTGACATAACTTCAACTAAATTTGATCATTATACAAAAGCTCACCTGAACAAAATTTTAATTCGAATTGTATCACCCACAGACTTTAAAAACTGCTGCACGTTTCTTGTGCCTGAATTAAATTCTTCATCAAGTTTGTAAAAACGAGCCTGCATGGCAACTGACTGGACCAACACTGTGCCTGGACCAATGTCTGGGGCTTTCCTGTCCCGTCTATGATGCTCCATACCGGTGGATAGCCAATCGGCTACCAAAAATTTGCTAAACCCCGAACATCTTCGAAAATATTTGACGTAGAAATTTTTCCTTCGAACTGGTTCATTTCACGCACCAAAAAACCGGTCAGGAAATTTCGGCCAAATCAGAAAAAAAACTGCGAACGTTGTCGTATTCCAAACAGACAAACACGTTCTTTTATAATTACTTTGGTGGTGACGTCACAGCGATGATGAGCTAGGGCTTCTGGGGCGAGAGTTACCAAGGTGCTCGAAGTATCAAGAGCGCCAAAGAAAGGGTTAGAATTGATGAAAACACATGCAGATAACATTAAAAACGAACGGAGAAGACCGAAATAGAAATTATTCTGCAAAGTGCTGGACGTGAAACAGGATTTCTTGGGCCTGGTCGAAACAGGACGTTGGGGCCCCATTTTTTAGCAACGGCGTCAAGGGGAGCGCCATAGGCTACTCTAGTGGGTTTCGAGGAAGATTCCCGGAAAAAGCCAGTATAGTTTATGTGGTATGCATTTGATGAACTTTGCAGAGGTCTAAAAGGCATAAGGTATTTTTAAATTATGGAAAATTGTACACAAAAAATTTATGAAAAAGTTCAACAACTAAGCTCAAGTCCCTTACCACCTTAAGTTTCGTGGGCCCGATACAACTAATTGATTTATCAGGATAGACTCTTGCGTACCTAATTCATAATTTAACGTTAATTTTGATTTCTCAAACTTCTTCCAGCTTTGTGGAGAAGCTATACAAGAGGCGAATTATTATAAGTTGTTAGTTGTTGAAGCCAGATCACACTGCCGGAAGTGTTTCTGTCCTAATCGTGTGGTGGCAGAACAGTACAGTTTGCTACAGATTTCGTAAGTGCCCGAGTGACCGAGTTTCCACACAAATTAAACAAAACCGACGTTTCCAAAATTGTGCATTGTGTTTAACAGTCGTCGTCCTTTTGACTTGGGACAAATATCAGTGTTCAATACAGCATTTCCTTGGAGCTGAATTTTCAAATTTTTCCTGAATCATAATTTGCCCAAATAAAATCATCTCCTGACAGGCAAATGACCCACAAAGTGCATAAAAACAGCCAAGGAAATTTAATTTGCGGTCATTTCTGCTGACCTTGGTCACCATAAAAATTTAACAATTACATAAAAAAAACTGCGTTTACATAAAAGGGGAGCTAGACACAGAGTCAGCTCACTGGTTATCCTGTGGTGACTCTCCAGTGAGCTGACTCTTATGTCTTGCTACGGTTTTTTTTTTTATGTAATTGTACAATTTTTATTGTGACCAAAGTAAGCAAATATGGCCGAAAATTAAATTGCGTGTGCTGTTTCAATGCAATTGTGGGCCATTTGCCTGTCTGGAGGTGATTTTATTTCGTATACCACTGTCTCACAAATTAATTGGATTGCATAATTTGCCCCTATGCCCCAACCCCTGTCGCCGGCCTTGACGCAATGAAAGAAAGTCGAGAACCTAGGAATTTTGTTTAGCCGGTGGGAAGATGAGGCAAAAAAACTGAAAATGGAATTCATAAAATTGGCTAATGGGCGTGCCACGCTGGGAGAGTGCTGTGCTTCTCCGCTCCACCCCCAAACTTCCAACTCGAACGCTGAAGTCGACAACTCACTTCAGCAATTTCCGGGCCTTTCGAACGTTTAAAGACACCACTTTGTAAAATTTTTTAACTCCAAGTTGCCTTAATAATTTTTCACTTCAATGAAGTTATTCAAGGTGTTTGATAGCGGGGGGTGGGGGGGATGGGGAAATTCCCCCTGTTGCTTCACACCCATACCCACAACCTCGGGTGAACAAGTTGGTTGATTTCAGACTTAGCAAGGTTGTCACACAATGAGGAGACCGATTCGCCAACTGGCACTGACTTTGGTTTAACAAAATACAAAAATACTAATATTCTGCCCGCTTGGAAAAAGTATTCTCACGGGAAAAGTTATTGTTAAATAAATACAGATGCAAACCTATTTATGTTGCCTTTTGGACTTATATGTCAGACTGCCTGAGCAGGGAATCGAACCCACGACCTTTGAAACCAATGGCCGAGGTCCTACCACTGAGCCATACTGACAGGGCCGTACATCGTATTGACATGCTGAAATGCAGTAAACTTTTATTTGAAAATATGCTACCCATGTGGACAGAAAATTTGGAAATTTCTATTTCATGAAACCACTGTTTGCGCGAGTTGGATGATTGGACTTTTGTACTTTTGAATGAGCAAATATGGTTAATATCAAGAATTTATAGATTTGGGAGGAGAATTTGTAATTCTAAAAAGTCCCTATTGAAATATGTTAGATTCGTCCCCATTAGTTCAGTCCGAGTTTTCAGAGGGCGCCACGTGTTCTATCTGGTAATTTTTGCTCATTTTTCATCTCAATTCTAAAGTAAACTAAATTAAAAATAAGCTAGTTTCGTTTAGTTTATATTAATTTTAGGCTAAACCTTGAGTAGAAATTTCCACATAAAACACGTGGCGCCATCAATAAACTAAGACTGAACTAATACGAATGTATGTAAGACGTTTCAGAAAAATTCTCCTCTCCAACCTTATAAATTCTTTTTAACATGTATATTGTCAAAATGTTTGTATTTCCGGCAAAAATCGAATCGCACGCACGAGAAAACTGGCTGAAAATCTGCAAGCACAAGAAAACCACTGGATTGCATGCGACCATTTGCGACATGCCAAATACCCTACAACCCTGTTGTCGATAATTTTGAATAATTGGTGATTTCCAATACTCCATCAATCAAACACAGCGTGTTGGTTAGCAAAAGAGTTGCTTTCAATTTAACTCTTGTATATAGCGAGTTCATTAACACTAATGGGCCTACACTCAATTTTTACTGTTTTGGCGCTAAAATGTGGTGTAATTTCAACAGATGTAAGCGTTCGTTAGATCTACAGTCTTCAATGTCACGCACTCTGGCTGTAATGAATAGCCTGTGTATAAATAATGTCAGAAGTATACAAGTTCAATAGGAAGGAGGGGTAACGAACCAAGATTTAATATACTCACACGTTTAACTGTCACGTGATTATCTTGATCCCGTATAATGAGAATAAATACCGATCAGTACCAGGACTCGAACATGCATCAGCGTATCCTAACAGTCCTTTCACACTATCAAGTTTGGCTGGTCAGGTTGTGAACTGAAGTAAACCATGAATAGTAGGCTTAATGCATTCTATGTGATGGGCTCCTTATACCGTCAGGGTCAGATCAGGCTCCTGACTGTAGCTGGATAAGTCTACTGGGCCAGCAGGTTCCCTGATGCCGGATGGAGCGCCTATGGCGTGTAGGCGGCAATGCATGTGTTCAGACAAGACAGTTTTGCGTTACAGCTGACTGCTTAGTCTCTTTGTCACTTTCACTAGAATAGGTTTCGTTTGCGTGGAGTTCAAGGTCGACTTCTGGAGAGCAGCTGGACATGATGAAAACTTGATGCAACTCGGATGAATAGCTGAATAGTTTTCTTCAGTTTCAACCTCAACAATATCTGTAAGTGTGAAAGGTTCCTTAGGTCGTTAAAAAATACCTTACAAGGTGGATGCATTTCTGTACTGAATTTTTTTGTACAGCCAAGTGCGTCTCCGTTTCCTTCATACAGTGAGTCAGAGCCTTATATAATACTGTTTGTAACTCCTCATTCCTACAGCCTCCTGATAATAAATATCTTAAATACTTTAACCCTTACCGTGATACTCTCAAAGCAACAAAAAGCGACCTTTTGGTTGCTACCTCGGCACAGTGAACAAAGTGGGTAAACCTCCTGGAACTGGACCAATACACTCTGCCTACTCCACATGATTGATGAGAAACAGAATGGCCAAACGTACAGAGGCACATAGGCACGTACAAAGGCATGCACAAAGGCACGAACCGCTACAACGACCGCTGAATAGAGGCATCACTAACACTAATGTACATGGCACCAAGCGGCAAAATAGCTTCGAATCGCATCAGGCACCTCATTTCTTCAAAACGGTTGCAGTAAGTTCACAAACAATAACAAGAGGAAGACACAGAATGAAACAAATTCATTTTTTGTCCTATCCACTGATTAATCAAGGTATTCCGTGTATCCACTCGTTTTCATGTCAGCTAATTAAATATTAAACAGAGACCTCAGTGGCCTACAAAGCCATGCACCCAACTCTAACCGTCCTTACCCTACTTAACCTAACCTTAACTCTAATCACAAAGCCACCTTAACTCTAGTCACAAAGCCGAACTGTAAGTACGTGGGTGACACCCGCTGACACAAGTCGACGCACAAGGCCACTACAAAACGACTTGGGATACCCATCTCCCATTGTGTACACATTTGCTCCGTGAGCTGACATCAAAACTGAATGAAACCATGTCCAGCACAATACCAACTGCAGGCAGAACACTAAGAGGGTGACACCCGCTGACACAAGTCGATGCACAAAACCACACCTCAGACCTTAGACCTGACCTCAGAACTCAGTTCAGATAAATTCCAACATTTGGCACCTTTCTTCTTTGTTAGCTGTTGCAAAAGACAAAAAGAAGAACATCAAAAACCCAGATTACAAAAATTATTTTTAGGTCGTTGTGATTAGCTTAAATCTCTTCTTATACGGTGTTTTGCAAATTATGCTGTTGCAAAAAACACGTAAATTATTAAAAATGATGTGAGGGAAAGCCTGCGCATACGATTTTAGACATTTTATTACTGATAAAATATGAAAGGAGTGCCACTGCTTTTTGTTCTTCACAGTTTCCGTGTTTCTTTTTCTCGAAGCGCTTAGCACTTTACAAAAGCAAACCTCTTGGGCTGGTCTGCTATAAGCTACCAACACCAACAAGTTCTAGTTTGTGCAGTGATAAAGCACATCAAGGAAAAGACACACAGTTTCCATCACGACGTACACACTGAATAACCAAGTGTACTAAAAGCGTCAGTTCCGTTGTGTCAGCATTATACAGAACTAGTGGATAGTACAAGGACATCTCTTCTGCATACTCATCATACTTTTTACAGTAGTATGATTGGACTAATGAGGTACCTAGTAGAGGCTAATTGCCAACGAGCGAAGCAAGAAACATATCCCCCTATTCATGGAGCAGAAAACAACGCCATGTTGACTGTCTTACTCTGTCAAAAAGGGTCTTCTCCGGTAATCTAGGGAGTTGCGGTCTGACCCATTGTCATCCATCCTGCTTAGTGTCCTCATTTCGCGATGGCGCTTCGTCATGTTTTTCCCATCTCGCGGCGCCGACCTACGATCTCGTTAATTGTTTTTTTCCTTTCCTCTTTTTTTTCCCTTCCCGAAGTAGCTTCGCTTCTCTGATGGGATCCAACCAATCAGCCGCCACGATGACGCCAAAGAATCATTAGACTTCCCGCCAAACCGCAGAGTCTCATCTATATAGTTTGTCCCACTACCAGTTTGTAGGGATGTCACCGTTCTCCCTATGTTGATACTTAGCTCTCTCGGGACTCTCCGTAACATGGCTGAGACTTCGAGAAAAAGTTGCAGGATTGCGAACAAATCGCAGAACGAACTGTATTGTAAGGAAGATCGATACCATGCGAGACGTAGTACGTTGGCGCGGTGCATGAAGGAAAGTTAGGTCAAACACTTCACATGACCTTGAAGGAAATTCGGACCCATTTGCCGTGTAGGCTGGTGACCGCGTTGAAGTTTGATCTTGCCTTGGTCTATGATACATTCGTTTTATGACGTTCGGTTGTCAGAGTTTGTTTAAAGGCCGGTTGCCACCAAATTAGCATATAGCATCTAGGCCTATCGAGTTCTCTCTCGCCGGAAGCAAAGGAATGCACAAAGCAAAACTTTTAAACGCAACAAACAATTATTGAGAATCCTTAATTATTGAGAAAAAATATAAAGAAAATCCTCTAGCGCCATCTAGTGACACTAATATCGTTAATTTTTATAGCTTGTTTCTAGGTGCACGCGGGCGTGCCAAATTTTTACTCAATAATTAAGGAGTCACGTGGCTTGTTTGTTGTGTTTAAAAGTGTTGCTTTGTGCATTCCTTTGCTTCCTGCGAGAGAGAATTCGATAGGCCTAGACGCTGCAATGATAATTTGGTGGCAACAAGCCTTTAATATCTACTAAGGCTGTCTAAGCACTACTACGTTTGGCTTTCTTTCATGGTTCAGCATTCGTAATATGTGTTGACTATGGGCCTGAAGTCACGCAAACCCTGATATTTGCGCATGCATGATTTTAGGATTTAATAGGTCAGCCCCTAAAACTTGTAACCAGTAATTTTACGACGAACAGCCGTAAATTATTCTCTGGTAATCGTGTCATGCGGGTGTGGAATGACCTTCCTGGATTAGTTGGCTACGTTACTGTAACTTTGGGCTTTTAAAACTAGGCTGATGCATTTTAATTTGAAGATATACTTGTTCCGGCCGGAACGTGTTGTTACTTACTCCATGACCTCATATACTGTACTAGTAATTAATTTTGTTGTTGTTAACTGCTTGTTGTAGTTTATTGCTGTCCACTTAACGGCACTGCGCTGCGGTACTAATAATTCCCCCCCCCCCTCACATTGACAATTCCTTGTTGACTGCTATCTATTTTGCGAAACTTTTATTTAGGCATGGGTAGTGACCATCATTGGTCCTTCCCAACTCTCTCTTTGCTACGGCAATAAAGTTATATCATAGCAATAATTAAAGTGGCACTATCACCGATTGAAATTCTACATAATCTGGCAGCATCTAGCACTATATATCTAGTACTGTCTAGCACTTTCTAGCACCAAGCGAAGGAATGCACAACGACATTTCTTTGAACGAAACAAACAAGCCACGAATATTCTTAATTATTGAGTGGAAATTTGGCACGTCCTCGTGCACGTGGGGGCAGGCTGTAAAGGTTAACAAAATCACTGCCGCTAGATGGCGCCATGGTATTTTCGTTCGCTTTTCAATCGGCGATAGTACCACTTTAAACATACAGTTAGCCACAGGGATAATATATAAAAAATAAAAAACTTCGTTATTGTTTTTTTTTTTTTTTAACTTTCCTCAGCATCCAGCTAGTTTTCGACTGCTTTAAAATAAAATTCCGGATTGCACCATAGACTTATATATCTCACTGCGTGTGACGGAGATGACAATCCCTGCGGACACTACACGCTAGCGGCTTTTGTCTCGCTCCTTCTGTAGAAGCTTCTGGGGCGCACTTGACGCCACTTCTACATGTCGTCGTCCATTTCACCCTCTTCGCTTCGAAGGGGCTCATATCTTTTATTTTATTTTCGTATAGTTTTGACAGAAAAGTTGATTCTGTACAAAGATGTTGTTGACTCATGGAAGACAGCAGAAACGTAAGTCACTTGTAAACATAGATTTTACATCGCTGCTATTGAAAATTTTATTGAATTTTTATTGAAATTTAACATCATTCAAATCGTTCAGTTTGTTTATTTATTTATTTATTCATATGTGTGCCCTTCTACTCCTCTTAAAATAGTGGCGTCAAAAATTGGAGAAAGGGTTTGGAAGAAATGAAATTTCTCCGAATTTCTGTTAGGTATATTCTTAAATTCTAATTTAGGTCCTAAATGCCCCAAATTAACGAAAAATGACCGTTTGCAACAATCAGCAGCAATCACACAACAATACGTGACAAATTTTTTTCGTGGAAACATCCAGTTTTCAGAACGTGCGGCAACAATGGATTGGGGCAGTGGCATAACAAAGTGTCTCTGGGCCCATAGGCACAATTTATGGTCGGGCCCACCCCCCATTTACGGCCCCCCCCCCCCCCATTCTCTGATCTTGTCGACTGTCTTGGTCCAAATGAAACACATATTGTAGATTGTTTGGTATACGTTACCCGAACAATCATCAAGTTTTCAGCAAAAAAAAATTACTTTGTAATGCAAACAAATAATAATGTTTGATAATGTTTGAACAAATTTATAAAAAAAAAAAATGCTGTGTGGTATTTTTAGCCTAATTAACTGTCAAATTATTATAAGCTTTGCTTAGTAGCTACATTATGTATTGCACTTGTCAAATGGGAACTTGCATTTTCTTATAACATACTGGAATTAATTTACATTCCGTATTTAGTTCACTACTCGAGGCTCTTAAGGCGACAGTTTCGGCATGCTTTTCTCAATGCAAAAATCTCGGTAATTATCTAGAATAACTACTTTGCAAGCAGGCGACTTAATCCACCTACCCATCGATTCCTTTTGTCACAAAACGAGCGAAAATCATAACGAAAACATGCGCAAACGCTTATTTATTTTTTTAAAAATTCTTAAAATACGTTAAAACGCTACTCACAACCATCTAGAAGCGGCCGCCATTCAACGCGATGATACCGCAACATAGAAAACGTGATTTCGACCAGAACGTTATTAAACGAAAATTGTCTCTTTCCCAGGCAGAAGGTGATATTTAGGGCCGGAATCACAGTCCGCAGGGGCGCGCTTTGCGCGCATTATTATATACATCCAGAATTGGTGTGATCAGAAAACGTATGACGCA